>BLQM01000257.1:0-10370 GCA_012489335.1 Triparma laevis f. inornata
ATAACCATAACCATAACCATAACCATAACCATAACCATAACCATAACCATAACCATAACCATAACCATAACCATAACCATAACCATAACCATAACCATAACCATAACCATAACCATAACCATAACCATAACCATAACCATAACCATAACCATAACCATAACCATAACCATAACCATAACCATAACCATAACCATAACCATAACCATAACCATAACCATAACCATAACCATAACCATAACCATAACCATAACCATAACCATAACCATAACCCTTTCTACAAATTCTTCACCATAATTATAACCATAACAGGAAGATGCCTCGAATAAGATCTGCGTTTGGCCTTGATTCTGGAGTTTTGCGTTGCGTCTAAAGAGCATATTTCTTTCCAACATCAGAATTTTTTTTAAACATAGAATCGTTTCATTCCAGAGTAATTCCTCAAAGCGAAAGATCTGATCTCAAGCCACATTCCTCTCAAATTCTCCCTCATCACGCGACAAATAAACACGCCATGAAGCTATCCGCTCTCATCTTTCTCTCCCTTCCCCTTATCACCTTCACGTTCACTCTCATCTCTCCACTTCATCCTAAAACCTCTCTGATAAACCTAAACGCTGAGGTCGTTTCGGGTCGTCGTTCGTTCGTCTCCTCATCAATCTCAACGTCAATCATCGGCGCTTCTGGGCTGACCTTTGTTCCGAGTACTGCTTTTGCGAAAGAAGAGTATGTTCCTAATGTTGAGGACGTTAAGGTAAGTCAATTTTAACGAATTAAGTCGATCGTTGCTCGATGATCTTCTGCGCCAAATAACTTTACGACGTGAAATGTTAAAACTGAGCGAGACGTGTAAATCGAGGACACGTCATTTGTAAATTTTGCTTGCGCTATTAAAGTAACAGCCCTACCTATCTACGACGTTCAGTGCTCACAGAGGTCCAGCCTCAGCGAATGGACGACAGTACAAGCTCGTTGGCCGTTCCGCGCTGAACCATCCAGCTAGAATCTAGCAGCATAGATAATTTATGGGAACGTCTTAAATTGCAATCGTTATGCACCGCGCTTTTAACGCCCACGCTCTTTTACCCCAGGTAATAGCCTCCCTCGGAGTTTCCCTCGATAAACTCGCATCCCGCGTCGGCGATTCCTCACAGTGGGGCGAGGCTGGTTTAAATCTTGCTCAGTTTTCGAAAGATCCTAAATTCTACTCTAATTACGCCAGGAATTATGTTAGTAAAACGGTTAAGAATGATGCGGAGAGTGATCCGAGAGTTGGGAAGATTAGGTTATCAGAGAAAACTCTTCTCTCCGTAAAAGATCTCCTCGATACTGGTACGGGTACTGATGAGGAATGTAAGGAGGCTGTTAAGAGGGTTAAAAAGGCTCAGAGTTTGATTGGGGAGTTTTTGGAGGGGAGTGGTGTTAATGATGAGAGGGTTGAGAAGTATATTAAGGAGCACAAGTGAGGAGCGGTGTTGAATGTTGAATAGTAAGAATTGTGGGGTTTTTTGAGACAAACCCTTATTAGACGTTTATGAAATTTACAGTGAACGAGATTTTCTTTCCCGTCCAACCTTCGTCTTCTTCGCTATCATCTCCTAACTCCTTCTTCTCTTCCAACGATGAAGTACTCGAAGAACTTGAAAAAAAAACACCAAAGATACCAACACTCTCTTCAACCGTAACAACCCTGATTTCAACCGTCCCATTTTCGAAAGAAGTTGATTCGAGATCAAGATTTGTAGGTAGACTCTGCCATTTTAAGATTCTTACTTTCTGAGATGAAGAAGGTTTAACTACGAACTTCGCTAACGTCGTATCACTAATTTCACCTCCGATAAAACCGAACTCTATCTCATTCTCAATTACACTTTTACAACGGTACACTCTTAAATCCCTCGGCTCACAATTTAAAACCTTCAAACCATCCATTTTTCCCCTCCAACCTCCTTGATGTAATTTCCTGAAATCGCTTCCGTTTTCCATGGCGATGGCCATAGCGTAATTCGCTGTGTTTCCAATTTCCCATTCGCAACTTTCTGCGACGAGCGTAGCGAGTCGTGTGGAAATAGGCGTTGATGAGTTAGAATTGCGTAGCGGTGATAGTGGCATCGATATTTAGACTGGATCGCTCACCTCCTAGCCATGCTTTGTTTTGGTGTTGTTGACGGAGGTTGAGGGTTAGCCATGATTTTACGAGGTGGTAGTTTTGGAGGTCGGAGGTTTGGGAGAGGACGGGGAGGAGGGCGGAGGACCAGGCGGACTTGGGGATGTTGAGACCGAAACAGCAGACGGCGGGGGGGGAGGAGTTCCAGCCTTTGAGGGAGAGGGGTTTGGATTTGCAGCAGGGGGGGGGGGAGGATGATGAGTCGGGTGATGAATCTCCCCAGGTTCCGAACTCGCGGAGGTCGTCGATTCTGGCCTTGACGAAGTTCGAGTAGATCTTTTCGACGGCGGCGGTGGAAGTCGCCCAGAAGAAGAAGTAGTTGAGGTCCCACGCGTCGGATCCGATGTGAGCGAAGGGCAGCGAGGCGAGGATTCGCGATGGGGACTGGTAGGTGTTGGTGTTGGTGTTGGTGTTGGTGTTGGTGTTGGTGTTGGTGTTGGTGTTGGTGTTGGTGTTGGTGTTGGTGTTGGTGTTGGTGTTGGTGTTGGTGTTGGTGTTGGTGTTGGTGTTGGTGTTGGTGCTGGTGTCTGTGCGCTCGTTGTGTTAGTGGAGCGTGCTACGCAAAAACGTAAAGACGCGCTGTCGTCGTTCCGTTTGCTCACCTGAAGCGGTGCCAACCAGCCGGTTCTCCAGCGTTGCGAGCTCCCGGTAGTAAACCTTGTCGAACGCTTCGTTGTTCTGCTTCGTGGTCACGCAGGCGATCTTGATCCCTCCGGTCTCGACGACGGCCCGCATGCCCTTCACTGCGAAGTCTTGAAAGCGGTGCTGTCGGAGGAGCGAGGCGACGCGAGGAGCGAAGTGACGTCGTTAGAGTTGGTTCTTAAGAAGTGAGGAGTGTTGGAGGCTTCTATATTTGTCTCAGAGTGTCTCGACGTTCGTACCTTCTCCTCATCGAAGAAACCGCGGGGGAAGTGTCCGAGGCCTTCGAGCAAGGTGAACGCGCAGAAGGGGTGGTTCTGGCACTGGAAGAAGACCAGGCCCGGCTCGCACGGAACACCGCCGGTCGCGTTGATGCGCATGCTCGCCGCAAGGTGCAGCGCAAGTTCGGGGAGGGAGGTGGAGTAGGATTTACCGTCGCTCTCCGTCACCTTCAGGCCTTTTCTCTTGGAGTATCTACGGAGAGAGGGGGGTGGGAGCGAGGGGGGGGCGAAGCGACGATGTGTATGTGTGTAAGTAAGTAGGTAAGAAGTGATAAAACGTAAAACTCCTCGCTCCTCTCTCCTCACTCACCTGTCGTCGTTGGTCAACATCTCGTATAACGCCGCGACGTGCGCCACATGACCCAGCCACATAATATTCTCCCTGCACTCGAAAGGCCCCTTCCCTCTCAGCTCAGGCCAGTAGTGCAAGTAGAACTCGAACACCTTGGGTTTCAGCAGTAAGTTCTCGAGGACCCAAAAAATAATCTGGGACGAGCGTAGCGAGTCGCATGAGGATTGGCGTTAATGAGTTAGAAATGCGTGATAAATTTAGAAGCGATCAACTTTAGACTGGAGCTAATAGTAATAGCCAGATTAATTAAGACCGTTATTGTCGTACTCCCAGCTCGTCGCTTCGCTCCTCGTACTGCCTCACCTCCCCACCGCAGTGAGAAAAGCTCGGAATTCGCATCGCTATCGTCGCCACGGCGTAACACAGGAAGCTGGCGTGGTACCGGATCGCGGTGAAAGACAGCTGCTCCTGCGCCCCGACCCCAGGCTTCCCCCCGCCCACCATACTCCAAGTGTTAAAGATATGGGTTTCTGAGGTTAGTTCCACTGTGATTGACCGGAAGTATTGCAGTAGCTGGGGGGGGGAGGAGAGGGGTTAGGGTTATATTCAGAGTGTTGCGCAAATATGTATAGCTCTCACCTTGGTCTCCTCGCTAGAGAGGTCTGAAATCGACGAGGCTTCGTCTTTATCATCGGCAGCGGCATCATCACTTGAGCCTGCACGGAACAACTGAGCAACTTCTGATCCAAAGCCGTGCGCTTCCGAGCGCTTTCGCGGATCCCCAACGCACGCGTAAGCACACAACAAAATTACTATACTAATCGATAAAAGTAAGCACAATATTACACTGACGTGAAAGACTTTGCGAGCACCTATTCCAACAGCGAGCGCCGCAATACACAGAGTTAGCAAGTGAGTGGAGGAGGTGCCCAGGGAAAGTTGGACTAGGCGGAGATGGTCAAGTTGTCCCCGCAAGTGCCCGATCGTGGTCCCTTCTGGCGCACGTGGCCTGGAATTCATGAAAACAAAACAATGAGGTTTTGGTAGAAGTGGATCAGGAGTGATTTTTAAGTAGGAAGCGGGAGTTTGGGGGGCTTGATAAATTGATGATGGGTTTATCTATGATAGAAAATGCGATAAGTATAAAATTCAGTGGTCCTGGACGTTCCGGGAGCGGTTTTCCCCCGATATCGGTCAAATCTCTTCTTTTAACATTCAATCCTATTCTTGATTATATTCGGAATCTTAGGATCCCTGAGCGATTGGTTCAATCATGAAATTATTCAAAATAGTAATTTTGGAAACAAAATCTTCATTCTTGGCACTATTTGGGTTATTCTTGGCAATAATTGTCCATCTAGAACCACCTGAAATACTGAATATACCATTTATAGATTTAGTAAACCCCAGGGAGATGAAAATCCGTTTTAAAAAACCATGATCCTCAGCTTTTTTTGAAAAAGTTACTATAAGTCTCGTGTACTCAGGGTAAGCACTAGGTCAAATAAGACAAAAAGTGAATCTGAAATAACCAGAAGGTCGATTTTAGTTCCAGAGATTTGAATAAAACTGAATTTACGCATTCCAGTTACGCTCTTTACCATTATTAACGTGACAGTATCACAGCTACTTTATAGATATATATACCTATATCTTTAAATCTGAATCAAACCTAGCGTTCTTGAGTTACAAGGCAAAAACCAACCTTTTTCACCTTACACTCAAGTCATCTCGCAATCAAATAATCCGTCTGCTGCCCATCCCCCCCCATCCCTCCGCCCCCAACTCCCCCCCCTCCCAACCATGTTCAAGTCCAACCAATCCCCCATCCTCACGGTCTCGCCCGGGGCGCTCCTCTCCACGGAGCCCCAAGAAGAGATAGATGACTTTCGGGGAAGGTCCTCTTTGGAATCCCTCGACCCTGATACTACTGTCCCCTCAACGATCAAGCAGCCGGGGCGGGTGTTCAGTCGGGTGCGGTCTGGCTCCGGGAACCCGAATAGGCGCTGCTGCGGAGGCCTGTGCTGCTGCCCGCACGTGCATGTCAGTTTGACGCGGCACTTTCGAAGAGTAGGAGGTGCGTTGTTATTTCTAAAGTTCAAAAGCCATGTCCAATTGCAGCTTTCCCAGCGCGAGCGCAGCAAGCGTGTTAGTGGTGGAGATAGCGAAACTGAAGCTACTGGCGCAGACGAATTCGACCATAACTGTAGCATTCGCAGCGAGGAGACTGAGCTCCGAGCATTGCCTCACCTTGCTCCTCAGGCCTCGTGGGGTACTTGAACGATACCTCCTCGCTAACCCCGCCCCGTTGAACCCGCGTTCGCTCCGCCCCCTCCAGCCTTGCTCATCCTCTGCGGCATAATTAATGTTTACCTGTGCACTTATTATAGCTACATGGATTCCAACCAAATGACCTACGCCAAGGACCCCGAGAATCACTGGCAGAGGTGAGATTTTAAGGGCGGAGGAGCGAAGCGACGACGTTAGAATATGGAGTGATGTAATTGGGGGGGGGGGTTAGAGTTTGTGGACTAACCTTAACGTATTTCGCTTGGATTTTTTTAGCTGCATTGTCTACGCGGAAACCACCGCCACCAAGAACAGTGGATACAACGCGCATTTTAGCCTTAGTGCGGCAGGTAGGCAATGGCGATGGAGGAGCGAAGCGACGAGCTGGTAATGCATTATCTGCGAGCGTTCCAGTCTTAACGTCGCTTTGTTCGCTACTCGTAATGTCAATCCTCAAAATGCCACTCCCCAAAACAACTTATTCAATCATTCTAACGTCGTCGCTTCGCTCCTCCGCGTCGCTTCGCTCCTCGTACCCACCGTACCCCCCCAGCCGCCGGACAGCAGACACTCATCTTCAGCATGCTGGCGATGGTGACCCTGTACAGAGCCCTTTCGCATCCGGAGTGGCTCGTATCCACGCTTGCCTTTGTGTTCTACAGCATCATCGGGTGCTTCTGCTTCTTCTCCTTCGCCCCTGCGATTCCGTTCCCGAGCAGCCTGACGGCCAACGTGCTGACGCTGATGATCTTCGTCAAGCCGGACATGTACTCGGACGTGAATTTCGAGTATGAAACCGACGATGACCAGAGCTTCGTGAACAGGCACCACAAGAGCGAGACCGGTCCGTACGGTGGAGGTATTTGCGACGGAGCCTACGCTTTCAACATGTTCTTTTTATCCATTCAGGTGAGATGAGTGAGGAGCGTAGCGAAGAGCAAGGGGGCACGTAGGACAATTAATAATTTATTTGCCTTCGTTTCAATTATGATTGCATTCTCTAACTCGTTGCTTCGACAGTACATCTCCATCGCACTGGTCGTCGCCCTGTTCATCATCGGCTGCCTCGCCGAGTCCCGCCGCCGAAAGGTTGGCCTGATCAACAACGACAGGTGAGAAGCGGAGAGGAGAGAAGCTGCGAAGACGAAGCCCTGTACGCGCTCCTCGCATTAAGAACATTATAGACTAGCGAGGAGCGGAGTCTTGCAAATCGTAGCTACGCTCCACGCATTAAGAACATTATAAACTAACTCGTCGCTTCGCTCCTCGGACTTCGTCTTCGCAGAACCCACGCCACCCGTGAGCCCACCTTCAACCCCTCTGCCACCCTTGCCGGGTTCAGTTTCGCCAACTGGCCCACTTTAAAAGCTACAAATATGCCCATGTTCATGTCCTTCATCGCCTTCGTCGGATTCTTCGTCATGCTGTGGGGGAAGAACCACACCGCTCTGATTGCCCTCGAGTGCATAACTGATCTGATCAACGAAGACAACCCGATCGTGCCCAGGACCTACTTCCCATTCTCCGCGGGGGGACTGGACATTGTCACGATCCTCTTTGTCGTCAGCGCCATGGCCATAATCAGGGGCACCACGAGGCAGAGAGTGAGCGCCTTTAGATTAGCAGGTGAGTTATGAGGCGAGGCGAGCGTAGCGATCCGAGGAGCGAAGCGACGATTTATCCGCGACGTTCCAGCTCGTCGCTCCACTCCTCGTTTTCCGCTGCCTTTACCTCTCTGCTCGCTCACGCATTATTCTACGGGAGAATAAGGACTGCGTTGTCGCTTCGCTCCACTCCTCGTTTTCGCTATCTCCACTAACACGCTCCCTATGGCGCCTTGCTCGCACTCGCTTTGCTCGCCGCTCGTTGCAGCTGCGGCCTCATTCTTGCACGTCGTATTAAGTTACCCGAGTGTTGTCGGAGGCTGGAGGTTCAGCATCATGCAGAACCTTTGGAACGGCGACTGTGAAGACTACTTCGTTGCGAATTTTTCCTGGCTATCCCCCAACACCACGCACTCAGAGCAATACTGCTCCTCGATCCGCACCTCGCTGATAGGTCAAACCATCACCTTCGCCAGCATGCACGGCGCCATCTTTGCGAGCATTAGGTGCGTGTGTGTAGTTTGGGGTTTTTGTTTCGGCGGAGTTAGTTTCTCCGAGTTACGTAAATTCTAACACGGCTCGCGCTCGTTCGCTCGTTCGCTCACTTCGCTCACTTCGCTTGCCGCTCACTTCAACGTCACAGGTGCTACTTGAAGAACAGGGACCACCCCCTGGAACTATTCGACCCCAACCCTCCCACCGAGGCTCGTGCCCTTCTGTTCTCTGACAATGTCGTACGGGCGGTGTAAGAAGAACGCAGAGTAGAACAAAAGTAGAATTAAAAGCATGATAATGAAATTTTTTGTGAGATTTTTAAAACTAACCTGATTGATTTTAATTTAATTAATTTGGATCTTATGATATCTGCCACCAATGTCTAACAAGAGTTCTAAAAACTGGATCTGAGATTCGCAGCAAAATACTAAATACAATCTCTAACAACAATGGCTCCTACTATTCTCGATTATGTCAACCACGTTGCTGGCATTGGCTACGCCGCCCAGCTTATCCTTATGGGTGATGCATTGTGAGTCGCCTTGGAAGTTTAATGGGCACATGGCTATGGGGGGGAACGTGTGTTTACGACAAACTTTTTAGTTCACCTATAAAATCTAACACGTTCGCATTCCCCTACCGCCCGTTCAACACGGCACATTTTCACACACCCCGTTCAGCATGAACGACAACCTCGCCACCCACATCACCAACAGTGCTGTAACCACCATGTGCAAGGTAAGCTTGGGTGTGCGACATCGTCGTCCTATTTAAATGATTGGGAAAAGAGGTTATTAAAGTGTTATAATTATAAATTTCCTCCCTCACACCTATCCACATATCAATGTATAGGACTCCGGCATGTTCATCATCGGTATGCGAGTTGCCCACTACATCGTCCAGACCAAGGTCAAGGTAAGACGGCTGCGAGAGGCGAACGCGACGAGCGAGGAATGCGATAATTACGCGAATAACCATACCTGGGGCTAGAAACAAGTTATACTAGCCCCCCACTCCCCTCCGCGCCTCTCTTCTCTCGCCGCTTCGAGCGCAGGACGTCGAGGTCAAGAAGCTGATGACAGCTTCCGCCGGAGTTCTCTGGGGAACCTGCGGGCTCCTGACCCTCTCCACTTGGGGCGAGGGAAAGGTGAGAAACTTTTGAGGAGCGAAGCGACGAGCAGGGAATACGACAATGAAGCGAGAATATGCAAAGCTGCGTTTTTAGCTTCAGTGTAAACACCGAAGCTCCAACACCAACGCTCCTATCGCCTGTTACGTAATTCTAACTCGTTAACATCAATCTTCATGCGTATCTCTACCGCATATGTCGCAGGCGCCGAACGTTTACGTGAACTTTGGACTTCAATTTTTCTTCGCTGGTGCTTACGCTCACCAGTATTTGACGATGGATTCGGAGAAGAAGGATTAAATTTTGGAGGTTTTATCACCTTCCAATTACGAATTTTAAGAAACGTAATAATAACTATAACTATTCTGTAAGGATTTTAACTTAAAAATCCCCCCTTTTACATCGTGATTAATCATTCAATTCCTAATTTTCTTTCTCCCATTGTGCGACTTCCATTACAACGCACACCCCAACATGACAACTTAAATAACCTCCCTAACATCAAACTCCCCACCCACCTACCTCCTCCATAACCTCCTCCCCCTCCTTATACCCCTTAAACCTCTCCGCGTTAATAGCGTTACTGCTTCTCGGGGGAGATCCTCTGCTGTTGCGTTTGAACCAACCTTTGGATTTAGTTTGGTTGATTCCTGCGACGAGCGTAGCGAGTCGCATGAAGATTGACGTTAATGAGTTAGAATTACGTAGTTGTGATAGTGGCGTCGTACCTAGACTGGAGCTACTAGCGCAGTCGAATAACGAACGGAATTAACGCTTTCCCAGCGAGGAGTGAAGCGACGAGTTCATAGATAACGCGTTCTCTACTTCACCCGTTGCTTCGCTCCAAGTTCATTGAAAACGCGTTCTCTACTTAAATCGACGCTTCGCTCCTCATAGAGCCTCATAACGAACGGAATTAACGTTTTCTCAGCTCGTGGCTTCGCTCCTCGCCGATTCTCACCTGTATTTGAGGTTGAGGCGATTTGACGGCCGAAGACCCAGGAGTCGGGGGGTTGGAGGAGGGGGGTTTCTTTTGGTTTGACGGGCTGCGACGAGCGTAGCGAGTCACATGAAGATTGGCGTTAACGAGTTAGAATTGAGTAGCGTAGATAGTGGCTTGCAAGTTTTCGTATTCCCGGCGAGGAGCGAAGCGACGAGTTCATAGACAACGTGTTACTACTTTACTCGTTGCTTCGCTCCGAATTCATAGACAACGCGTTACTACTTTACTCGCTTCGATCCTCGCAGAAATTCGTCAGAATTGGGTAGCGTAGAAAGACGCTTGCGTGTTTAGGCTAAAGCTACTGATTCAGACTGATTGCGACCGTAATTGTCGCATTCCCAGGCTCACCGCTTCGCTCCTCGCGACTACGTACCTGTCCGGGGTCGGAGGAGATGGAGGAAGTTTTTGATAGTAGGGTGTTCACGGTTTTGGAGACGACGAGGGAGATGGGGGGGGCGGATGGGGCGGGGGGCC
>BLQM01000257.1:10529-31998 GCA_012489335.1 Triparma laevis f. inornata
ATTTCGATGTAGTGGGGGGTGGTGGGGTTGGCGGCGGAGTTCTTTGCGGAGGTGAGCGAGGCTACGACGAGCGTAGCGAAGATTGGCGTCGATGAGTTAGAATTGATGTTGATGTTAGAACTGCGTAGCGACGAAAGCGACGAGTGCGTAACTATCGCATTCCGAGCTTCTCACCTAGTCGGTTGGACAAGTTGGAGAATATGTTGTTGTTGTTGTTGTTGGTGGTGGTGGTGGTGGTGGTGGTGGAAGTTGGGAGGGTGTCGTCCTCTTCGTCCATGGGGTTGTAGAGGTTGAAGTCTGTGTGTGTGTGTATGTGATTGTTGTCGTTTTGAGAGGGAGGGCGAGTTGAACGAGAGCGTTGTGCGTTGTATTCTCAGTCGCATTGTTGCCGCCGTTATAGAGACGTCTGGAGTCTCTGCATGACGCTCCCTCCTCTCACTTCCGCCTAAACCGGGAGTCGCCATAATAGAATACTCTACACGCTACTGACCCTTCTCAATCTTCCTCCTCTCAACCACATTCATAACCCCCAAAATAAACCCTAAACCCGCCAAAACCCCAAAAGCCACTTGCCCCAAAACCCTAATACTCTCCACATAAAACCCAGGCACAACGCTACAAACCACAAAAACCGTTTCCGCCAAAACTAAAACCGCGCGTTTCCACCAGGCTTCGCCTTTCAAGTGGGAACGGATGTAGGAGGATAGAGCGAAGATTAGGAGGGAGATTACCCAACCGACTAAAGTTATCATTGTGAGGTATTCGAGTTCTAAGGTGGGTTGGTGAGGAGCGAACGCTGATGAGTTAGTATATTACATGTTCTTAATGCGAGCGACGAGATGAAGGAAACGTACCTACTTGGGTGGAGTAATCCCATTTCTTGTTCTAATCGAATTAAACGCGTAGTGAAAGCGACTGTTAAAAAAGTTAAACGATTAGGTAACAAAAATCGACCACTAACTATTTCACCTTCTTCAAAAACCGACCAACAAACAACATCCTCTCATCCTCATCCTGCGACGAGCGTAGGGCGTGAAGATTTACGGTAAGACGAGTTAGAAATTTAAGCAGCGGTTTACTAGTGGCGTCAATACATTGACTGCTGCTACTTCGCCCCGCCCCACTCCTCACGGAAAATTAACGCATTCCCAGCTCGTCGCCGAGACGTAACGAGACAGTTTCTCACCTCATCTTCCTCATCAGCCCATATCCCCTGCAACCCTTCCTCCGCCGCACAACCCACGACAATTATAACAGCTAAAATAGTTGAGTAAGGTTTTAAGGGTAGGATACGATCATAACTCCATTTTATACCTATTCAGAATAGCCGTGTTAGAAATGCACTATTAAACGATAATAATTTACGAATGCACTAAATCGTTACCTCGAGAGACTATCACGGATACCGGTAGAATAAAAACAATCAGCCAAAAAAGTCAACGCAAAGAACAAACTAAAAACCGTTAAAAAGAATCCATTAGTTAAGAAAGTACTCAAACTAGTCGGAGCATTCTGCGATCGACGCATAGCGAGGCATAGCGAGGTAAGGATGAGGATTGACGTTAACAATGTTAAAATTACGTTATGACGAAAGATTAGTCGAACGTTGAAACATGATCTAAATAACTTCACTTTGAATTTCAAACATTACGATAATTGCGTTCTCTTAACGTCCGCGTTTCTCGCTGCGTCTTACCTGCAATGCAGGTGCAACGTTGAGTGCGGCGGAGAGGAGGAGCAACGTTAGGTGAGGGGAGAGACCAGAGGAGGAGTAGAGTAGGAGTTGGAGAGAGAGGTTGGAGGAATCATAACCATCAGCTGTAGGGGTGTTGATATTCACGTGTGCCACGACGTTAGAAGATTTGAGTGAGTTGTTTTGGGGAGTTTTTGAGGTCTGCATTTTGAGTAGCGAATAAAGCAATGTTAAGATGGGAACTAGGCGCGGCGAGCGAAGAGAGAAGGAAGATTAGCGAGCGTAGATACTATATTTCCAGTGCAATTAAGCGCGCGGAGAGTTGTTACGAAGTGGGGTGGGAGATTGAGGACTTGCGCATGAGGAGATTGGGGGAGGTTGGATTATCGGTTTCGTCAATTTTCTTTTAGTTAGATAGCTTGGAATACGCTGCGGATTTAGGAACGTAGACTTTGAAGCTGTGAGATTGATCAGAATAATTTATACCGACAAGGATGAACGTTGGAGGGTAAAAATGTTACCAGGGGTATGAAGGTTTGCACAACGATCTTGGTGATTTGAATCAAACCGTTCGAGTAGACGGCTCTGAAATAACCACCCATCCGCATAAAGCACACTTGCCACCTCAACCCCCCCATCTTTCTCCGGTCTCTAAAAACCCCCAAAATCTTCGACGATTTCTTCGATCGGACCGCACTTCGACTTGATCAACTCAATGAAGCTCCCTCGCATCTACCTCGGAACGATGACCTTCGGTTGGGATCAAGCCTCCACATTTGTCGACGTAAGTCTTTGCTTTTCATCACCTAATTCGTAAAAATGAAAAGACCGTCTCGTCGCGTTTTACGACAACGCGTCGCCATCCATGTAACTCACATTCAGTGCTGCACTAACTCGTCTCTTCCTTACTCTGTTCCTCTGCTTCGCTCGCCACAGTCTTCAATCGCAATCTCAATGGTCTCCGTCTTCGCTTCCTCCGGTCACACCCACATCGACACCGCTCGTATCTACTCCTCCGGAGCTTGCGAAGCCATCGTAGCTAGTAGTATCTCAAATTATCCTAATCTTCTTATTGGTACCAAAGCGCACCCGAGCGAAGGAAAAGGTTTATCAACTCGGGGTATTCAAGAACAGTTTTCAACTTCTACCGCTGCATTAAAGTTAAAAACAGTTGAGGAATATTATCTTCATCAACCCGATACCTCGAACGATTTACTCGAAAGTTTAATCGAAGCCGATAAAATGGTAAAATCGGGTACGATTAAGAAAATAGGTCTATCAAACTATCACTCCTCCGAAGTTCAACGTGCTTTCGATCTTTGCTCCTCCCACAATTTAACTCCTCCAACTCTTTATCAAGGAATATATAATCCTTTAAACCGAATGATCGAAGAAGATTTAATTCATGTTTTAAGAAATAACGACTGTGCTTTTATAGCATATAATCCTTTAGCAGCAGGTCTATTAACAGGTCGACATACAGCACCTCCTGATTCTTCCGAAATAGTTCCTGGACGTTTCAAGAATAACCCAAATTACCTTCCACGTTTTTATACGACTGAGAATTTTCAAGCTTTAAAAACTATCATTGACGCGTGCGAGAATCATGAAATTGAGATTACTGATGCGAGTTATATGTGGTTGTTGAGGTATAGTGTTTTAGGGGAAAATGATGGTTTACTTATTGGAGCGAGTAGTTTAGGACAGTTGGAGGGGAACTTGAAGGCGTGTAAGGAGGCGGAGGAGGGAGAGTTACCGGAGGAGGTGAGAGCGTTTAACGACGAGATTTTTGAGATGACGATATTCTAACAAAGCTCGCTTCGCTCGTTCGATCGCTGCAGGTTTTGGAAGCAATGAATAACGCTTGGGAGATTACGAAGGAAGGAGCGTTCCCGTATTGGAGGAGCTACAGTAAGGACATGCCGGGAAGGGAGGATTTGGATCAGGGAGCGAGTTATAGTGCGAACAAGACGAAGTGAACGTTTACGCGGTTGAGAGGGATTTAATTTGAGTTTGTTTGAAAAATGAATTGTAAATTTCTTGATTACTTTTAACTTTCGTCGCGGGGGATTGTAGGGAGCGGAGAAAAGCGACGACTTCGGACGTAGTATTATTCCTGTAGTCGCCGACGATGATGTTGGAGGGGGCTAGCTTGGAGCAGCGGTGGAAGACGTTGGGACCAAGCGTTTGAAGCGAGTCCGGGATCATCATCGATTTTAGTTCTGAGCAACTGTCGAAGGCTTGTAGACCTAATTCTTGAAGGTTTGTGTGAAGGAGATCGACAGTTTCTAGACTGAAGCAAAGGTCGAAGGCAAACCTGCCAATCGATGTTAATGTCATCGGAAAATATACGGTAGTCAAACTACTGCAGTAACCGAAGGCACGTTGACCGTTCCTCTCAACGCCCCCAGGTATATCAACAACGACGAGATTGACAGCGCGGTAGCAGGCGTAGTCTCCGATCCGAGGAACATTTTGAAAGAAGACCACCTGCGTTACGAGCTTGTTCCTCTTCTAGCCGCTCGTCTAAACGCCTGTCTCTCCTCGTCAGAACTATTGACGAAATCAAATACTACATCTACATCTCCCCGCTCTCAACACGCCTAGCAATATAATCCCTCGTAAGCTCCTCAAACTCCTTAGAAATTGACATCGTCGTCAACAGCACATCCAAAGGAATGCACGTGAGTAGATGCCTGCGAAAATCCGGCGTCAGCATCCAACTAATGAAGCCCGACATGACGAAGCGCTCGCGAATGGCAGCTGGATGGGATCGGATATTTCTCATTTCCTAACGTATCCACTGAGGAATGGGCGTGATTAGCCGGGACTAGGTCGCTATAGAAGCGGAGTGGAGGTTGGAGGGAATGGATCAACGTTCGTAGCTCACAAAAATCGATGCGAAAGGCCTTCCCTCAAATTTTGGATTTTCACTGAAATCTTTCTCCGCTGTTTCTGATCACCATGGCAACCGTGAAACGCAAGAAGATGGTCGACGAGGATGACGTGGGCTATGTTGACGTGATCGAGATTAATATTAAGATTAAGCGTGAGGAGGGGGAGAGGTTTGAGAGGGAAGAGGAAGATCGTCGCAGAGAGGAGCGAGGAGGAGGAGGGGATTGAGGACGAGGTGGTTGATGTTCCGGCTGCGAATGCGCCTGCGGAACCGCGCAGTCGACCAAGCTTGAGGAGGAAAGCTAATGAGACGCAGGTCGAGGAGCAGCCTCGGGATGTAAAAAAGGTGAAGACAGCGTTGCCGAAGACCAAGCAACTGAATAGGTTTATTGGTGGTTGGACGGAGGATGAGAATGCAGCGCTTGTCGAGACTGTTGATGAGCATGGTATCGACTTTGAACGCATCGAAGCTGATGCCAGTGCTCACCTTGGTGGCCGAAAGGCGAGCGCAATCCGTGAACATTTCCGCCAATGTTATCCTGAAAGGTTTACGGAGTTGAGGAAATTCAATGGGAGCAACCTAAATAATTACACTCAAATACTCCTCAAAATCCCCTCAAACCCCACCCCCCACTCCTCCCCCCTCCTTCCTCAACCCTCTCCTCCGCCCTCCCCACAACCTGCCTCACAAACCTTTTAACCTCCCCTGCCCCCCAATTAGATTCTTTAATCTCAAAGTTTATAATCTTTGAGAGCTATGTTTATTATAGAAGGTAGCGAAGGAGCTGAAGGTATCGCCGTGAAATTATTAAGTTGCAGCAGGAGCTTTAAGAATTAACCGATACCAGTATTTGCATTATAAAAATTTCGGTTTTTTTTTCATTTTATTCTCAATCAATACCATTCATAATCATCTTCATTCATCTTCCTCCGCCTCAGGATTAGCGTACCAATTGATGAAACCTGCGACGAGCGGTGAGGCGAAGCGATCTGTGTTAGAATTGTGTAGCGACGAAAAGACCTTCCACTCCCTAACGACCTTCCGCTCTTCAAGTACTTGAGCATTTAACTCTAAAGCTACGTCGCTCCACCTCATTACTCCCTTAAACCATCGCATTCCCAGCTCGTCGCTGTCATCATTCGCTCCTCTCACTGTCGTCGTTCGCTCCTCACTCGCTCCTCGTTCACTCCTCGCTGTCGTCGCTTCGCTCCTCCCTGCTTTGTCTCACCCGCCACTAAACTCGCCACTCCCGCAGCCCCCGCCATGGGTATTAATAGGACCAAGGGAGAGTTCAAAAAACCTCGGAGCCCATTTACTGCGATCTCGGAGGCGGTGGGGAATTCGAAGGAGAGGGCGGAAGGACTCCCTGAGTAACCCTCGCCAACAGGACGGATCGTCGTCGCAGCTCTGCTTCTACCACCGTCGAATCTGAAAAACAAAAAAAGCGAGTTAGAACACACCATATCCCAACCCCGAACCCCCCCCCCAACTCCCCACCCCCCCCAATCCCCCCCATTCCAACCAACCAACTTAACCCACATCGGCCGCAGATCTCGCTTACCCGAATCCTCTGCAATTTCTTTGTAACGCCACCCTCGAGCATTTAGAAGGCGCCAACACGAAACCTTCCGACAATCCAATCACCAGCAATAGTAGTAAGACCAGCAGTTTCAACAGTGTCATGACTTTGCGATGCTTGACTTTTCGACGCTGATTCGAGCAAAAATCGCAAATTCCAGCAAACAACTTAAAACTATTGTATGGATTTTTCACACGCATCGCCCCACTTCAAAACCAATCTGCCGCACATCCTACACACACAAAACCCCACATATTTGAAGATACCCCCATCTACCCACCGTAACACCCCCATTTCCCCAATCGAATCGGACCAACAGTCGTTTACTCCCTGCCTCGTTTACTCCCCCCAATCCCACCCTATTCGCCCCCCCCCACCCTCTCGCCCATAAAAAACCTCTCATAACCCCCCAAAGACCGCACAAATCACCCCCAATCCTCCTCCCCGTCGTAAATTGGATCCAAAAACTAACCCAAACCCCCCTCCCCCGAATCCAATCCACAGCAACAAAAACAAACCCCCCCCAAAAAAATGACTGACGTAATGATCCCCACCCCCCTCGGCTTCACCAGCACCCTCCTCGACACCCTCTCCTCCACCCGCACCCAACTCGACATGTTCGTCTCCCACCACAAATCCCAGCTCGGTGGCCTCGTTCAATCCGGCGGAGGTGAGGCTTCACAAGGAGCTCATCGACGAGAGCTGGGAATATGACAATTACTTTCGCAATTCGTCTGAGCGTCCGAGTTTTCAGTCAGTGCACGCTCGTCTCGCACCTGTCGTTGCTAGGTTGATTCTAACTCATAAACGTCCAAATATTCATGTCTCCTCGCTACCGCATATGTCACAGCCGACCGCGCTCAAATGGAATCCGCCATCGCGGAGTTCACCAACCGTTTAGACGCTGTCGAGGGAGAGAATGGAGCGGTGAGGTTGGCGAATGTCGCGAAGAGGGATGAGCTTGCGCAGAAGGAGGCGGAGATTGAGGGTTTGGAGGAGAAGGTGAGCGACGACACGAAGCAAATGAAGCGAGGTGGCCGAGGTGGCCGAGTTCGTTCGGCATCGCTCAACCAAATCACATTCCATACCTCTAATAACGAAATCCTCCCCCCCCCCCCAACCGCTCGCTACGCTCGCGCAGGTCCGCAAGGAAGGAGGCGAACACATCAAGAACCTCCAAAAGGAAGGTGAGACGCAGCCTGGTCGCTCAGCTCCTCGCTTCGAACAAGTTATTTGCGGTTATAGTTTTGCCGCGCTGATAGCTTCATGCCCGCCAACAGCGCTGCTATTATCGCCGCGCATATTTCTAACACGCCTTACTCGTTCATCTTCATGCTCCTCGCTGCGCTCTTACACAGAGTCAACCGCTCAGAACCTCGCCTCCTCCGCCTCCTCCGCCCGCGCCTCCTCCGAATCCTCCAAATCCTCCACAATGAACCTCCTCACCAAGTCCATCGTCTCCTACCGCGAAGGCCTCTCCCTCGACTTCGAGCGCGCCGCAGGCAACAGGTTAAGGTTGGTATTCACCAACGTCGATCCTTCCGACGTCGATCGCATTTTCGCGTTCACCATCAACGTCAACGAATCAGAGGAGTACGAGGTTGAGGAGATAATGCCTAAGGTTGATGTTGAGGAGCTTGTTGAGGCGGTTAACAGTGATAACGACTTTGGAGGGTTCGTTAGGGGAGTTAGAAACGCGTTTAAGAGTACTTGCTGAACGAACGACGTGAAGGAGTGAGAGGATGTTTCATTTAAGGACGGGGGGGAGGGGTGTGTGTGGGGGGGGTTAGTGAAAGAGGGAGAGGAGACGACAAGAAGGTTTGAGTAAGAGAAAAATTCGACCGCAGGTTTACTATACAAATTTTGATTTTTTTGACTTGGGCTACACCTTCGAAGGCGAGCCCTGGGTAGTTCTTCAGCATTTTTTCCAATTTCTCCTCGTTTCCGCTCGTCTGAAGACATATTATCTGGAGAAATATTTTGAAATTCCTCGCACATTTCTTCGTCGTCTTATGATCTTTTCTAAGCTCCGCCTCGTATCCCTCGAGCGCTCTCTGATAGAGCTGCTCGGCTTTCCCATAGTCATTCATACCGCCGTGGTAAACAATCGCGAAATTCATCACGGTGCTGAGCGTACTCGGACGATTCTTCCCCAGCGTCCTCTCCTTCCCCTTCAAAATTCGCTCGTGATCCTCCAACGCCTTCTCGAAATTCTTCAAATTATTATAAACGCATCCCAAATTATTCAACGTATCCAACGTAGCCTCGTGCTCACAACTTCCTCGCGGTAGCCAATTGAGTCAGTGACCATCATAAAACTACGCGTCACTTCCAGCGCCTTCTCACTATCGCGCCCTAGCTGCTCCTCGTACCTCTCCTTCGCTCGCTTATAATATCGCCTCGCATCATCAAAATCCCCAACTAAACTACACGCCACCCCCAAAGCATAACAAGCGTCCAAAATCTCCAGCTTCCTCGGATCGGCCTTCTTCTTCTGCTGCTTTTTCTTCTTTCCTCGATTTTCTTCTTCTCCACGGCACAAGCATGCTCCTATTCATTATTTCCAACTAAGACAGGTATATTATATTCATTCCAGCACATCAAAAACTTCCTTCCATCTCAAGTATGCCGCCTCGTTCCCCTGCACGTCGCCGAGTGCCCACACGGTCTCAACTTCGCGTTGACAACATTATCGAGGCAGATAACACACTTATCCTCGTCGTCCTCGATAGAACCCTTGAGAGGAACGGGAGGCGCGGAATGGACAAAACTCTCGGCAAATCTTTTTATTAAAAAGGTAGTCTTTTTTTATTCTAATCTCGCCGTGGGTTTGGACAGGGATTGGCTAGATTTCATGTTGGGGGGCGTTTGGTGTGTGTTGAGGGAATTGAGGGGGGACTGGTATGCTATGAGTGTAAGTGGAAAGAGTAACAGACTTTGAGGTTGCGTGTGGGACTGTAAAATCGACGAAACTGAAAATTGAGGGGGAAAATCTGAGAAAAGTTAGCAGCCAATTTCTCGAATCCTACGACCCACGACGTCCAAGTCTGTAGCCTCCGAGTCTAATGTACACAACAAAACTCAAAAAACGAGCAGGAAGCGCGTTGATGACGAGGAGAATGAAAATCAGGAGGGGATGATAGAGATTGGCGAAGGCGATTTTGCCGACTTTGACAGTGCTGTTGATATCTTGTCTCGGAATCAGTGCTTTTAAAGTACGAGCTGCACGAAAGGGGGGTCAATACGGCGACAGCGATGATTAGTCCACCCTGATTGAGCTCCTTAGTCTCGACGTGTTGGCGGAGAGTTCGACACCGACTTTGACGACTGTTTCCACTGTTGCTGCTCCTCCATCGTCTGACGACTTCTTGAACTCGGTTGACTTCCGCCGCATGCTGTTGAAACACATTCCGCCGTCATCGATCAAATTACTCGTCTTGAGGTGCCTCTGCAAGGAGTGGCGTGAATTGGTTGAGGTGGAGGTCGGACATGGCTTTGAGCGTGGCGAGATTATGGTTTGCGATGGGAATCGTAATCTAAATGTGAATGCCTACAGGAACGAGCTCGTAACGCAGGTGATCTTCTTTCAAAACATTACTCAGATCGGAATGGACGCGTTCTGGCAGGCAAGGAATCTCGTCGCTGTCGATATCCTGGAGGGCGTTGCGAGCGTCAGTGATTCTGCCTTCGCTGCCTGCACTAGTTTGACTACCGTATCTTTCCCGACGACGTTAACATCGATTGACCAAGAAGCCTTCGTTTCTTGCTCCAGTCTAGAAACTGTCGATCTCCTTCACACAAACCTTCAAGAATTAGGTAAAATGGCTTTCTACAATTACACAAAACTAAAATCGATGACGATCCCGGACTCTCTTCAAAAGCTTGGTCGCCACGTCTCCCAAAACTGCAAAAAACTAGCACCCTACGACGCTACCGGTATTGAAGTAAACGGTTCAGAAGATGTATCACGCGCGGTGGTGAAGTGGTTAAGGTGGCTGCAAGCACCTGATAGTGAAGTTAGCGATTATTTATACATAGTACACCGCCTTTATTAAATTGAAATACCCCTACTCCTACATAATTACAATCTACTTTTATCATTCAAATTATACATGGTTCGCTCCCCACTCTCCGCCACCGCCCCCCTCTAACCTTCTCCGCCCCCCCCCTCCAACACTCGAAAGAAAACAAACCACCTTAATAGTTCTGTTCTCGGCAAACATCCCCAAAAGCTACTCATTCGCCCCCGCCTTGGCCGTCGTCGAAATAATCACATCAATCGAAGTACTAGCCTCTTGGTAATAATTAAAATCCTTCTCATGGAAACACGCGCGTCCGGCGTACAAAAAACTCGGCAAGGCTCCCTTTTAAAGAACGCTCCCAGCAAATCTATCCCCTCAACGAAATCTGCACCAGCACCGAACAGCGCCGCGGCAACTCGGCCCTGCGACGAGCGTAGCAAGTCGCATGAATATTGTTGTTTAAGAGTTAGAATTACTTAGCGACGAAAGGTGCTTGAGCGTTTAGACTGGAAATACTATCTCAGACGAATTGCGACCGGAATTGTCGTATTCCCGGCGAGGAGCGAAGCGACGAGTTCATAGACAACGTGTTCTCTACTTTATGAGGAGCGAAGGTACAAGTTATTCATCGCTTCGCTCCTCTTAATTCTAAATTAACTCGTCGCTACGCTCCTCGGGTCTCACCTGGCTTCGATGTAGTACTGCACTGTCCCTGTCAATTTGACAAGCCAGGTTCGCGGCACTCGCATGACCGCAGGGTCAACGTACTCGATGTCGGCGTCCTCTTCGACATCCACGGCAGGAAGGGATTTTTGTTGAGAGGAGGAGGGGGGGTTGGTTTGGCAGTTACTTTCGACCCATTTCCCCTGCTCTCCATCCCAGTCCTTGTCTTTGGGAGGACGTCCTGGGGGGCGTGGGATGGAGTAGGATGGTTTCTTAACGTTTTTGGTTTTTTTGTGGTCGTTTCGAGCGGAGTCCGCTGCTGGGTCGGTGGTTGGTGAGGCTGTGGGGAAATAATAAATGATGAGTTACTATAAACTGCTTCTAGTATCGTTAGGGTTTGTGGTGCCTTGACTCACTCTGACTCACCTAGCTCGTCAAGTTCGAGCTCAGATTTGGATTTTGGCTTCGACTTAGATTTTGGCTTCGGAGGGGGGATCTAACTCGGGTCGTTTTGGACGATGAACAGCTGCGACGAGCATTAGCGAGGCGAGGAGCGAAGCGACGAGTTCATAAGCAACGCGTTCTCTACAAAACTCTCTCCTCGAGGAGCCTCGTTACGACCGCAATTGTCGTAATCATAGCTCGTCGCGTGTAATTGTCGTAATCACAGCTCGTCGTGTGTAATTGTCGTATTCTCAGCTCGTCGCTTCGCTCCTCACTGGGCTTTGCCCTCGCAGCTTCTTACCTTGGCTTTGTCCTCTCTGTCGAACTGGCACTCGCAGGGGGAGACGAAAAACGTTACGATGTTCCCCATTTTTTTCTTTCCCGCGAGCGGCGAGCGAACGAGCAGCGGACGAAGCGAGCTTGTGTTAGAACGAACAATGCGATAATGCGCCATAATGCGTGATAATGCGTTGTCGTCTCACCAACACGCCAATCCTCAGAAAGGTTGTACTTGATCGGATCCATATTCTCAATCGCATTCCTCCTAATCATCAAGTCAAAGTTAAATGTCTTCTCCGCGAATAACTCAACGCACTTGTGAGGTTCCTGCGAAGTGAGTGTGAGGAGGGGAAGGGGGGCGAGGAGCGAAGCGACGAGTTAGTATAGAATGTTCAATCGTTTAATACGAGGAGCGTAGCGACGATTTGAATAGCGCCTTCGTATTCTCGGAGCGACATTGCGACGAGTTCTATTTCGAGCGATCTTCCACGACACTCGTAATCTCCTCGCTTGCTCCTCGCACTCTCTCCATCCCACTCGTACCTCCTTCCCATCAACTCCCACATTCAAATTCTTAAGGTAAGCATTCGCATCCTTAATACTCCCAAAATATTTTCCACTCGGCCTAGCCTCAATACAATACCGCGGTTTATCCAACCGTTTCTCGACAATAATCAATTTAACCACCCAAGCGGGTGGGAAGCGTAGGGTCGTTGGGGAAATGTACTCGCAGCCTACGGATATTTCTTCTGGGGTGAGGGGTTCGTGGGCGGTGGAAACCGCGGCTCGGGTTTCGGAAAGGAAGGAGAAGACGTTTTTGTTGCTGCGACGAGCGAAGCGAGTCGCATGAAGATTGGTGAAAAAAGAATTAGAAACGAGAAGCGATAAAAGCAGCGTCAGCGTTGGGACTGACGCTACTTGCGCAGTTCGTCTATAACGGCAAAACGCGCATTATCAGCGAGGAGCGGAGCGACGACAACAAGGAGCGAAGCATCTAAATATCATAATATTCCACTCGTCGATTCACCCCTCGTTAAAAGCGTTGAGCAGGGTCTCTAACGAGTTAGAAATGCTCGCAGGTTCTCACCTGTCGAACATGTAGCCGTCCGGGGAAACGTAGTACTTCATCAGTCCTGGGGGGGGCTTTTCGCCGATTCGCCAAGAGGGTGGGAGGCCGAACTCGAGGGTTTTTTTCTAAGAGGAACGTAGCGACGACGTTAGAATGAATAATTATCAGGGAGGATGGGTTCGCAATCTCACCTGAATGATAACTCCCTTCTTGAACAACGCGTCGATGTCGAACGCTTTCGAAAAAAGGCGCGCGCACTTATGAGGTTGCTGCGACGGGGAGAGGGAAGACGAGCGAAGCGACGAGTTAGTTTAGAGTTTTTTAAAGCCGGAGCCAAGGTCTTGGAGCGCGATTGCAAGTTCACCCGGAGCTCCACTGGCATAAGTTGAAGCCGGAGCCGCGATCGCAAGCTTACGCGTTCCAGCCTGCCCATTAATTGAGACTCGGAGCCGCGATTGCAAAGCTTACTCGGGCCAGCCTGCCCGTTCATTTGAGTCGTACGCCGCGATCAAGAACTAACCTGCGACGAGCGAATTTAATGAGTTAGAAGGATTGGACGTTTGAGAGGAGTTTGAAGCGTGAGGAGCCGCGATCGCAAATTAACTCGGAGCTAGCCCCCAATTAATTTTAACCCGGAGCCGCGATCTCAAATTCACCCGCTCCAACCCTGAGCATAGCGAAGCTGCATTCACTCAACGTTCTCGTGCTATTTGCTCGTCACTTCGCTCCTCACAGCTTCTTACCTCCTTCCCATCAACCCCAACCTCAATCCTATCCAAATACTCCAACGCCAACCTTATATTCTCAAACACCTTTTTAGAAGGGTAGGCTTCGATCAGGTAGCGTTTGTAGGATTGGGTGTGGGTGTTTTCTTTCTTGTTGAGGATCATCTTTTTACTCGCCAGTGGAGGGAAGTTGGAGTTGGCGGCTTTTGGGTCGACGTACTAAAATAAGGAGGGGACGAGGAGCAAAGCGACGAGTTAGGATTAAGTGTTGCGTTTTTGTGTGTTGCGTGTTAATCGTACCTCACTGCCAGCCTTAATCTCCTCCTCCGTAAGTTCCTCAAAAACCAACGGTCCCTCAAACTGCGAAGAGCGAAGCGACGACGAGTTAGAATTGCATAGCAAGGCTTGTGCGTTTAGACCAACGCTACGAGCGCAGCCGAAGTACGGGCACTAGTATCGTATTCCCGTCGCTTCGATCCTCGCGGTTTCTCACCTTTTCCTTTTCGTCTGTTTCTCCTTCCCGTCCACCCCAACATCAATCCTCTCCAAATACGCCTGCGCTGCTTGTTTCGTCTCGAAGACTTTTTTTGATGGTATAGCTTGGATTATGTAACGACAGCGGGAGGATCCACGGAGGGCTTTACGGACGCGCCTACGACGAGTTAGAAACGAGAACGTGACGAAATACGCTACTAGCGGCCCTAGCGGAGCGGAACGACCGGAACGTAATAGTTCGAGCCGAGGGTATTTGAGGGTTTTCTTGGAGCGTATGAGTTACCGGCGGTTACGAATTTCATGGTCGAAAAAAACGACTGGGAAAACGCCAAAATTTGGCCCCGCGCAGCGGCCCTAGCGGAGCGGAACGGGGGGAACGTAACAATTGTCGAACAGAGTGTTAGGTTGAACGTAGCGAAAGTGTGCTGGCGAACGCAACAGCGTAAAATTGTTGAGCCTCCGATTGTTGAGCCTCTGCGAACTACACTGCAAAACATCGCATTATCAGTCTCGTCGCCTTTCGCTCCTCTAATTTTCTCACCATGTCGCTGGTAGACCTAAAGTCGCCGGATCAGCGTATTCAGAGTCGCCCGATTTAATCTCTTCATCGCTTATATCCGGAAACGTTCCAGCCACATGCGTCGTAACCATAACATTAGTTTTAAGATTAACCCCCTCAATGGATTGTATCAATTTGGTGCCTTGGAAGGTTATTTCTTTGCCGACAAAGGAGCCAACGCACCAGGATTTTCCTTTTACTTTTTTTACGATTCCGGGACCGTATTTTGTGTGGAGGAAGCGGGTGCCGACTGCGACGAGTTAGTTTAGGTTAGGCCACGCGCAGCGGCCCCCGGAGGGTTGAGCTTAGCGAAAGTGTGCAGGCACCCGTAACCGGCGTATACGAATCATGCGACATCGTGCTCAGCTCGTCGCTTCGCTCCTTGCGGGGGTCTCACCCTTTTGGAGTTTGGAGAGGTTTGTTTGGTTAATTGGTTGGTCGGTAGGGGGATTTTGGGGGGAGAGAGGTAGGGAAGAGTCGGAGCTGGGGAGGAGGGGACCGTGCCGAATGGGGAAGGGGGGAAATTGGTTGCTTGCGGTGGTGTGGGTTTCGGGGACTATTTTTGGTTTGATTTTGGGTTTAGTGGTGCCGAAGCTGAGGAGCAGCTCGGCGTCGTTGGTGGTGTGTGTTACTGGTGGTCGTGGTGGTGGTAATGGGGCAGCGTCAGCTAATTTGATTGTTTTAGGTACTATTGTTGTTTCAGTCTTTTGTTTCTTATGCGGTGGGCTGGGGGGCGGGGCAAGCGAAGCAAGCCAAGGACGAAGATTGGGGGGGGGGGAGGGAGGGGGAGTTAGTTTAGAATGGTTTCAATGCGAGGAGCACGTAATTGTCGTATTCATAGTGAGGAACTGAGCGACGAGTGACTTCGCACCTTGACGTCTCCGTTGTCGTATCCGGCTCAGACACAGACGCAGCGCTTGTCGTCAGAGGTTGCTGATTGTAGAGTGAGAGGTGGTGGGAGGAGGGTAGCGGGTTGTTTTTATCGGTATCCATGGCGGATGGGGGGCAGGTTTGTCTCCGCTGTGTTATTAGATGCGGGGTTGAGGTGTGAGAGAGGGGAAGAGGGGACGTTCAGCGGCGGATTTCAAGTGAACTCTTTCAGCTAGAATTGTTTAATTTCGCGCTCGACAGTGAATATCAGGTGACTCACGGGAAGTTATACTTATATAATTAATGTGGGCTTGTAGGTAGGTCTAGGAACGAGGCGGGGAATGAGGTAGGAGCGATTTAGGATTTTTGAGCAACCAAAAATCTTGAAAAGTTTGTTTGCTGATTCACAGCATCTACGGTCGCGTGGGGGAGTCTGACGCACGACGAGCGTTGTTTCGTGTATCAGGAGTACTAAAAAACTCCGCCCGATTTCCCAAAATACGAACGTAACATCGTTTTTTTGACGATGGCGAGTTCAATCCCTCCTGGTCTCCCTCGCCCATCCTCTCGCGGGTCTCTCTCCAGCCTCTCGACGATGGACACGACCCAGACCCAGAGATCACCAACGAGTGTTGGTCTCAACAACAGGTCCCTCGATACCACGCTCACCGACGCCGCCTCCCGAGATTACGCCCTCGACAACCGCTCCAGCGGTCGCAGCGACGATAGCGAGCAGTTCAAGATCAAGGACCTTGACACCGGCAAAGTCGTGATGGATGTACGCGAATCTCCATCAAGGAAACGTTCTTCTTTAGACGGTGAAATGATAGCACGCGCTCAGAAATTCACTAAGCATGAAGCGAACACGTCACCTGAAGGCAATACGAATGTTAACACGGGATCGATCGTAGGAAGTCCTCATAGTTCACGGGCGAGTAGTGGTGAGCTGAGCGAAGCGAGGATGTGTGGGTGGACTGTGTAAGCGGACTGAGCGATTACGAATACTAACACGGCTCGCTTCGCTCGCTGCTTCGCTTGCAGAGTTCAGTACGTCGACTATGGAGATACGGAGTTTGAAGGCGCAGCTTAAGAGGAAGGACAAGTACATTTTACATTTGGCGAAGACCCTCAGAGCTGAGAAGCAGCAGGTGAGACGCAGCGCGCACTAACGTAAAAAAATTCGATCTAACACTTCTTCACAGTCTTCCTCCTCACTCCACCACCGTCGAGGCGGCTCATTCACCGTCAATCCCTTAACTCCCCGCTCCCGCACCCCCCCCTAGCCGCCAAAAATTATGCATCCTAATGTTTCTCTCCATCCTCGTAGCCTCCACGCTTTTAATGATCGCTCCGCACTTCAGCATTGGAGGTTTATGCGCGCCGTATAGAAGGGGAGGGAAGGCGGAAGTGGGATTTAAGAAGGGACCGTGGATCACAGGGGGGGATTTTGCGGACGTTTTGTGTGGTGATAACGCTGTGAGGTGAAACGCGAAGAGGAGCGAAGCGACGAGGTTGGGAATGCGTTGTTGAAGTCGTTGTCGCTTTTTTCGGTACTCGTTTCTAACACGGCTCGGTTCGCTCGCCGCTCACCGCAGCTTCAACTTCACTCCTCCGGTGTTGATGGTGATGACGGCCTCCGGCGATTACAAGTTCAACAACGTAGCGGAGTTCGTCATGGGCGCGAGGGGAGTCGGGGGGTCGATCTTGAAGCAGAGAAGGTGGATGTCGTTGAGTTACATTAGGTGGGGGAGGAAAACGAAGAATATTAGCTGGAAGAAGAAAGGACAGAAGGACTTTGGGCAGATGATGCTGTCGGAGTGGTTCTAACGAATTTACGAAACCATGAAATCCATGAAACACACGAAACTAAGAAATTGCGTACATAATAATCAATAACATCAAATCGAATTTTGAATCATGCAAATTGAAGATGGTTTAACATTCAAAATTGCCTCAAAGGCTTATGCAGTCGAGGCAATCCCTAACTTTCCATTCTCTCTCTCTCTCTCTCTCTCTTTCTCTTTCTCTCTCATACTCTCTCTCTCATACTCTCCCCAACGCTCGCTCACTTAGATTGACCATGGAGTTTCAAAATTGTTTCAAAATTGTTTCAAAATTGATAGGTATCAAAATTGTAATCTCCAGAGACTGCTCAGCGGACTGCGACGAGCGTAGCGAGTCGCATGAAGATTGGTATTAACGAGTCAGAAAATACGTAGCGGCGATAGGAGCGTTGGAGCTTACACTGAAGCAAATAGCGCAGCTGAATTTTGAGCGCAACTGTCGTATTCCCAGCTCGTCGCTTCGATCCTCGCAATTCCTCACCTAAATCGGTCTTGACGAAGACGCGGCCGTCGATGGCTGGCTGGAGGTCCGCAGGGTCGGCGTCGAGGTCTCCAACCTTGAACTGCAAGGTTTTGTCGATCTGCAACGAGCGGCGAGCGAACGAGCGAAGCGAGCCGAGGAGCGAAGCGACGAGTTAGTTTAAGATGTTCATGTTAATGCGAGGAGCAAAGCGACGAGCTGGGCTTCGTCCTCGTAGGTCTCACCTTGACGTTGAGGCCGCCGGACTGGGCGATGGACGCCTCCGCCATGGCCTCGTTCTCGGTGCCAAATAAAATTCCCGCGTACCCCGGAACGTTGATTAGGGCGCAGCTGAGCGCGACGCACGCGACAACGATGCCCATGATCAGGAAGGCCTTGTTCGGATCGTCGGGATTCTCACGGAAAACAAATCCGAAGCTGCGACGAGCAAAGCGAGTCGCGTGAAGATCGGCGTTAACAAATTAGAATTGCGTGGCGGTGATAGGAGCGTCGGTTACTGGAGCTAATAGCGCAGCTGAATTTCGAGCGCAATTGACGCGTTCTCAAATTACGAACGGAATTTACGCATTCCCAGCTCGTCGCTTCGCTCCTCGCAGTGCCTCACCACACGGCTCCCAAGTTACCGCCGGCGCCGACGATTCCGGAAATTGAGCCCGTGTTAGCTGGGTCGACGAAGGGGACGATCGCGTAGGTGGCGCCCTCCGCAGCCTGTACAAAGGTGGAGAAGAAGACGAGGACCGCAATGGGGGGGCCGATGCCGTTGTCAGGGTTCAGGCTCTGTGACGAGCGTAGCGAGGAGCGAAGCGACGAGTTAGATTAGACCGGTCTTAATGCTCGTCGTGTCGCTCCTCGCAGTGCCTCACCTGGAACACCACGATCAACGCTGCCTCGCAAGCGAGCGCGACAAAGAGGACGGCGATGCGACCCTTCATGGAGAACTTTATAAAGAGCTTGTCGGACGAGAAGCCGCCGAGGCCACGGGCGAAGAGGTTCATGAAGCCGAAGATGGACGCAATGGCGGCGGATGCCTCGGTAGACTGGCCGTACTGGTCTACAAAGTAGGACGCAGCGGCATTGTTCATCGTCAGCTCCACACCGAAGCAGCTCGCGTAGATGCAGAAGAGGATCCAAGTGTTGATATTGATCGCTGTAGGGAAGGGGGCGAGCTCGAGCGAAGCGAGCGTGTTAGTGTGGAGATAGCGAAACTCAGCGAAAGTCATCGCTTCGCTCCTCGCAATTTCTCACCTCCCTGACGGAAAGAGTTCGCTGCGGAGACTTCCCTCATGACGCCCTCCTTCTTCAACTTATCGTAGTTCCCCTTGGGGGAATCTTCCGATATCCTCGTGATGGTGAAGCCCACCGCCGCTGCGACGAGCGTAGCGAGTCGCAAGAAGATTGGCGTTTATGAGATAGAATTTCGTAGCGGTTATAGTAGCAACGATATCGAGACTGATGCTACTGGTGCAGACGAATTGCGACCGTAATTGTTGTATTCGCAGCTCGTCGCTTCGCTCCTCGCGGCCTCTCACCTGCGACTGCCGCTGGGATGATGCTAACCGTCCTCCACGCGGTCTCGGCGCTCATGCCGGTCTTGAACAAAGGGAAGAGCGCGGAGCCCATAACGAGCTGGGTAACGCCTGTGTTGGTTTGGGTAGGGTAAGTTATCCGAAAATTCAAGGACATATATTTACGTTTTTTTAATCTCACCTCCTCCGAGATTTCCCCAACCGCCGGCCATGGCGTTAGCCGTTCCGACGATGTTCTTGGCGAACATCATGGACGTCCAATATTGGCACATGACGAACGTGCTGCCAGCGATGCCGATGAACAGCCTGCAGACGATGAGCCCAGCGCTTGACTGGACGAATCCAATGCACGCGCATGGGATCGCGCTCGCCATAAGAATAACGCCCATGGTCAAACGCGCTCCGAACTTGTCGCACATCGGGCCATTGACGAACCTCATTGCGACGGTCCCGGCGACGGAGGCAATGTTGGATGACCAGATGTCCTGCGTCGTAAGCCCTAGCGTCGCTTTTACTTCGGGAAGTAAAGGCGCGATGGCGAACCACATGAAGAAGGCAAGGAAAAATCCAAACCAAGAACAGTGGAACGCACGCATGTGGGGACGCTTGAAGCTGGGGGGGGGGTCGAGCAGAGAGCGGAGTGAGTGAGGCAAGCTCGTTAAGGGTTAGTGGCGAGGAGAGTTGTTGGTGAGTTTACGCGTTTAGATATATCAGAATTCACATGGATGTTTTAGATATTTCATCATTGAGCACGTCCAAATCATATATGCTCCCCCCTCCACCACGATTATCGCTAACACTCGCTCGCCTAGTCGAAATCCTCCTTCAACGATTTTCAGGTGAGCTTTAATGGACCGAGCCATTTGAGAGGACACGTGCTCGATGATGATATATTTAAAACCCCTCCACGCATCTCATCGCCTCACCTCCACAATTTCAACGCCGTGGCTCGATCTCCCTGCTTCGGGTCCACCGGCAGGTCGTAGGATTCGTACTTGCGGTAAGCCTGCGCGTGCGTGGGGATTAGTTGCGTGGATATTCGTTGTTGTGGCGATCCGATTCGTGTTAGTAATGTCATCATCCGACAGTTACGTTTTCGTAGGCGCCTCCTCCCAAATATATACTGCATCCCCTTGTTCCCCCATCCTCCCGAAACCTCCACCCATCGCCACCCTCCCCCAAGCCTCCGTTTCTCACTCTCTCTCCCCTCCCCCTTCGCTCCAATTCCAAATCGCCGCGACCAGCGCTTCGATGGAAACAAGAACCTCCCTCCCAAATCCTCAAATTCAACCCCCCCAAACACGCTAGGGAACGTGGTCACGAACCAACACCACGGAGGACCTACGGTGAAACCCAATCCCCCCCACCTCCCTCTTCAACGCTCGCCATTCACCACAATTTTGTCCATCAAGATGAACAGATCGACCGATGCCACGTCCTCATCCCGATTCTCGATAAAATTACCTTGCGAGGCTCCGGCGCTCCAGGAGGAACTTCCGTCACATCAATCTTGACTTCATCGACGTCGTTTACTTCACTCATAGCGTGATTTGTGGTGAATTAAGTTCTGTTTGAAGATGACAATTTTTGACCGAGCAAAAAATATTCACCTCTTTCATCTCAATTTTCTCCTCTCACCGTCGGCTCACACAACAATAAAATGGTCCGTACAACCCGCCGTCAATCCTACGGTGGCCTCACCGTCCCTTCCACCACAAACAACATTCCCAAACCCTCACCGTCAAATCATCCCTCCGAGGCCATCTTCCCCACCCTTCCCAAAACCAAGCTCTCTTTCCCTCCCTCACGCGCTCGCCTCCCCCTCTCCTCCCTCTCCTCCCTCTCAACCACCTCAAGCGTCCAAGTGGACGCTAATAAGTCTCGCGATTTCTTGAAAGCGATGCTTTCACCTTCGAAAGATTCGGAGGACGAGGAAAATGAAAATCGAAACCCGAATAACAGGAGTAGAAGTAGGTACGCGGTCATGTTAGTTATAAACGTATTGGAGGGTCGTTGTTGTGCTTGTGTGGTTTAAATTCGAGGGTTTAGTCCTTTTTGTCGCCTTTTATCGCCATTTGTCATCCTCCGTGTCCGCGACGTCAACGACGGATTCTGACTCGACGGTGATCGAAAACGATATTGTTTGAATTCAACGCCCTCATACCTTCCCTTACACTTCAAAACACCTATAAAATCCAACCCGCTCGAATTCTCTTGCCGCTCGCTGCTGTTGCTTGCGCTCGCCGCAGAACTCGTCGAGGTCCCTCGGATCCTCCCTCACCCTCCAAATCCCGCCACCTCCGTAAAACCCCCCCCCCCCCCCC
>BLQM01000257.1:36900-53644 GCA_012489335.1 Triparma laevis f. inornata
CTTCGTAATATTTAGAAGGAAGATCACCCGCGTTACAAGCTTACGCCTCTCCTTTCGAGCCCTGTCGTCCTGATAACTAACATCCTTCCCATCGTGAACAATCAAATCTCCGCTCCTCGGCTCTCGCAAAACCCGCTCCTTCTACAAAGCCCTCTCGGTCCTGTGGCTATCCTGGCTGTACCGAGAACGCCCCCCTCCTCTGTTCACGTTGCCGAGAAGTAAACTTCTGGTGCAGAGAGCAATAGAAGTTGCCCTTTAAGAGTCACAAGAAGATCTGCGTCGATCCTCAGAAGAAAATCTCAACGCCCGTTCCTCTCGGCGGCAAACAGAACAAGACCCGCGATCCGCTGCTTGCTTTAGGATTAGCAGGTGAGCAGAATAACACCCCACCCCCGTCCTAAAACCGTTTTCTCACCCACTCGCAGCCCAAGTACACGCCGTCCGAACCACCAGCCGCAGGCTCGTGAGCACTGGAAGAAGAAGACGAAGAAGACGGCATTAAACGAGTTAGTGTTCGACCCTGTAGCAACCGCGAAGGTCATTAATGGCGTCTTCTGCATCGCATTCGATAGCGTCGACCAAAGCACCTTGTGGTATTATAAGATGAATTACGAGTGCTACTCCGGAGAGGGCGCCGCCGTCCTTCACACCAAAAACATGGGAACAAGCCCCACACTCGACTCCTTCCGCCCCCCGTTAGCGTTATACCACGTTCTCCAATATATAGGGCAATGCCAAGTTGTTGCCAACGATGTATCAGGATCAGACGGCCTCGTCCTTTCCCCCGGAAAGGAAGACAAGGTCGGACGCTAAGACTACGAAGAGGGCGCCGAGGTGGAGCTCCTCCCCGTGTGGTTGGCGAGAACGCTCAGTCGCCTGACGTCCAACCCAAACAGCAGCCAGGAGTTTACGTGAGAGAGAGAGAGAGAAAAAAAAGTAACGACTTCACATTGAAAACATCTTCGAATTACTTTCATAGTTTTTTATGTCCCTAAACAACACACACAACCCTCGCCAACAAAATCCCCTCTCACTGAAACCCTTCTTCGTCTTTCCTCTCCCCTTCCCCCCCCCCCCCAATCATTTTACTCAACATAACCCTCCCCTCCCCTAGGCGAACTTCCTCCTCAATACGCGTCTGCACCTCCTTAACCCTCTCCCCGTAACTCAACTGCAAACACAGTTGCAGGAAATTATTCGAGTCCTCGTAAATCGGAGCACACTGCGACGACGACGACGTGAAGCATGAATATACTGTGTCAGTATCAAGTGCTCATAATAGTTCGTCTCATCATTCGCTCCTCGCAACGCAATTTCTCACCTCCTCCCTAACCCTCTTCTCAACCTCAAGCACATCCTTCTTCAATCCCTCCGGCAAATTCTCAAAATTAATACTCGCGGTATTCTCCTTTCCCAAATTCTTCAAATGTTCCAAAATCTTAACCTGAAGAATCTCCTGAATTTCACGCTCGAGATTACTCGCGTACTGTTCTTTAAAACGGGACCAAAGACGACAAGTACTCCACAAACTACCTTCATCTTTTCCGGGACTTAAGGCTAATGTTGAAACACTGCGACGAGCGAAGCGAGTCGCATGCAAATTGACGTTGACGAGTTAGAATTACGTCGCGACGACTTCATAACTTAAGCGTTTTACGTCTGAGGCTACCAGCGGAGCCTAATTACCAGCGCGAATGTCGAGGTTCGCATCGAGGAGCTGAGCGACGAGACGCCTTCGCACCTATCTTTTGTAAACCTAACGCTACTAGTCGTCTCGTGCTGTAAATCAACTAACTTCTTATAATGACTCCTTAAACTAGTAAGATCCACAGCATCCTCAACCCCAATAACCTCCTCTTCCAAAACTTCAGCGTATGACTCCATCCACTCGTCCATTCCTGGTTGGGAGAGGCGTTTTACTCCTGCTATTTTCGCGATTCCGACGCATTTGTGGGAGCAGAGGTATTTCACTTGGTCGTCGGTTTTGGAGGAGACGTCTTTTAGTTCTTCGAGGTAGAGGACTGGAGCGTATTCGGAGATTAGCTGTGTAGCGAGGACGAACGTCCGAGGAGCGAAGCGAAGAGTTATTATAGGATGCGAGTGAGCATGTTTTATTCGTTAATGCTCGTCGCTCCTCGCGCTCCTCACCTTTTTACCATTCTGCACAACGGTTTGTGGAACAATGAAACGACGACTCCCATTCAACAATATATGGTCGTACATTTTGCGGTAGCGGGGTTCGAATATCGACAAAGTCACGGATTCACCTGGGGTGTACACGGTGGAGCCGAGGGGGAAGGTGGGGATTATCGTAATTTTTGTGTTGGTGTTTATCGTGGTTGGTTCGAGAGGGAGGTACGAGATTGGGCTGGTCAGGGCGCGGGAGAACACTGGGAGGAGGAGGAGGAGGAGGAGCGACTTGATCATGGTAGGGTTACGGGACGTCGCTTTCTGCTTTAAATGAGGTAGGAAAATAGCTCAGCGCCAACACTGCGCTGAGTCGAAGGTGAAGCTTGAGATTTCGACTTTTACGGCGATAAGAAGTAGAATGAGTTACAGTGATGGAGGCTTTGTGGTTGTTGAATCACGATAAAGTGAGTATTGACGATGATTAAGCGACGTGGGAATTGTTATCGAGCAATCAGGATCGGCTCAGGATTTTGACTACCCTATCCTCAATAAATCGTCAACCAACGCAACTCCATTCTTTTTACGGTCTGTACTTGTTCTCATAGCTCAGAACTCCCAGTTACAACCATTCACTGAAGTAAACGCGCCCCAAAACTCTCATTTCCTCTCTTTCGAGTCTACGTCAAAAACGCTCTGAACTCCCTCTTTTTCCAATCAACAACTCTCCCCATCGCGCCCAAACCATGCTCCTCCACTCCGCCTCCCGCCACCTCCTCCGCCCCCCCCCCTCATCCATCCTCCGCCTCCTCTCCTCCACCCCCCCCAACGTGAACACAGCCCGCGTCGAGGAAGTCCGCGAAGTCGCCCACTCTCGCCTCCAAGGTCGTAAAAAATTCTACAAATCCACCGGCATAAAAATCCTCGAACGCATCGAAACCAACTCAATCGACTCTCCGATCTCAAGCGGCGTTGATGGGGGAGAAGGTGGTACTCGTGTTGGTCAAACACCCTCCTCCTCTATCCCATCAAAAATGTACACCATAACCCTCGACGGTCGTGCGATTAAATCCCCCGCAAAGAACCCTCTCGCCGTTCCCTCCCTCCCTCTAGCCTTGACCATAGCCAACGAGTGGGACTACCAGGTTGACTATATTGAACCTGATTCGATGCCGTTAATGAAACTAGGTGAGAAGCTGCGAGGAGCGAATGCGACAGTCTCAACGTCGGCGAAGCGTCGTTCGTAATTCAGCTCCGCTAGTAGCTCCAGTCTCAACGTCGTCGTCAATTTTATCCCCTACCCATTTCTTACACGGCGAGACTTTGCTCGCTCTATTCGCTACACTTATCGCAGCCTCAACCGCGATCGATCAGGTAAATATCGAACCCGATTACGTCATAAAAAATTGCTTGAGCTACTTGAGAAACGACACGGTCTGTTACTGGGCGACTGACGACGAAGACGACAGATTACTGAAGAAGGCACAGGAACAAAAATGGAAGAAGTTACATGAATGGATTGAATCGAAAGAAGGATTCAATTGCAAGCCTGCGTTTACTGATGGTTTGACGTTTTTAAAGGGGTTGCCGCATCCGACTGAATTGGTTGAGGAAGCGGAGAGGAGGTTGGAGAAGATGGACGCGTGGAATTTAACGTTGATGCAGAGTGTTACTATGGAGGCTAAGTCGTTTTTCGTTGGATTGGCGGTTGTGGAGGGGGTTTTGACGGCGGAGGAGGCGATTGAGGCGAGTAGGGTTGAGGAGGAGTTTCAGATTGAGCAGTGGGGGTTGGTTGAAGGGGGGCACGATATGGATCAGCTGAATAACGGAATTCAGATTAGGGCGAGCGTGGTTTTTAAGGATATGCTGGAGGCGGAGAATGACACGGAGGATGGGTTAGAAGAAGGAGAAAAGGAATAATAACGTTCTAATTTTTCAATCGAAAGAGTTGGGGGTTCTTCTAGTTGAAATTAGGGAAGGAATTTTGTTGGTATATTGTTCAGTTCGGCTTCCAACCAAGGATAAGATTATTTTGGGCTTTCCAACCTTTCCTCGTGTCCACTATTCCCACCGTGTTTAATACTATACGTAAGGCAAAGTCCAAACCCATTCGCGCTTTTAACCGTGTCAGCGTGATCTTTACTTAGCTGATCTTCTTGACCTTTCAGCGCTCTCTCGAAATACAACACGGCTGTATCGCATGACAGCAACCATGTAGCGTAAATCACCCCGCTGTTCATTACGGTTGTGAGTGTATTAGGACGAGTCGTACCCAACGTCCTCTCGGTCCCTTCCAAACCGAGCTCCAGGTACTCCTAACGCCTGCTCGTACTTCCCCATTTTCAATAAGCAAGCTCCTAAATTATTCACTGACTGTAACGTGTCCCTGCAATCTTCTCCGAACCGCTTCAAATGCCCAACGTAAACCTTCTCGTAAAGTTTAATCGCCTCCTCAAGCCGCGACCTCCCTCCAATTAAACCCATCAATTCACCACTTTGAATCAACCGATCAGCGAGAATATTGTACGTCTCCAAAGTTACAACATTCTCCTCTCCCAACGCCTCCTCCATACTCTTCACTAAATCTCTTAACCTCTCTGTCCACTCTTCCTGACTCATGTCAGTGAATGCAAATAATTTCCTAGACATTGTAAGCGCCTTCTCGCTTTCACGCCCGAACTGCTCTTCGCATCCTTTCTTCGCTCGTTCGAAGCATCGACGAGCTTCTTCAAAATCAATCTCGGTGAAACTACAAGCTGTACCCAATTCAGCGAAAGCGTCCAAAATCTCAAGCTTCCGAGGATCGTTCTTTTTCTTCTACTTTACGAGTCGCTTAGCTCTTCTCACCTCCTCCACGCAACCACCAAAAGCGACTTATCGTTAAAGAAGTCCTGACTAGACAGCTCCGCCAACGCCCTGAGCTTCACCAGATCCTCCGACCTCGTGATCGACAGCACCTGCTGCTCCAGCGACGCCCTCACGGTATGATAGACCCCCCGGAGATCGGTTTACGGCAGAGCGGGAGCGGGGCGGCCGCAGGTTTGGACGGGGATTGACTAGTTTTCATTTTGGGGGGCGTTTGGTATGTGTTGAGGGGGTCGAGGGGGGACTGGTGGGGTAGGAGTGTACGTAGAAAGAATTACAGACTTTGAGGTTGCGCGTGGGACGGTAAAATCGACGAAACTGAATTTTGAGGGAAGAAAATCAGAGAAAGCAATCGACCGAATTCGAGGCATCACCGTACCGATGTCCCACAAGCGCATATCCACGAGGTCTTCCAGTAGGTTGAAGGCACAGGAATTGGGTAGGAAGAGGGGTAGGGATGACGAGGAGAACCAGAATCAAGGCCAAGGTCAAGGGACAGTTGTGGCTGGAAGGATGTAGGGGTTGAAATTGACGACGATGATCCCGAGTTCTTGAATTCATTAGAGACAAAGCACGAGCCGGTTACGCGGTTGATCTTCCTTCTAAATATTACGAATGTCGGAGTTCGAGCCTGCCTCTGGGCCGCCAACATCGTCGTTGTTGATATCCTTTAGGGCGTTAAGAGCATCGGTAGAGCTGCCTTCTGGGAATGCCATAGTTTGATTACCGTATCTTTCCCGACGACCTTAAAATCAGTTGGAATATATGCCTTCCAAAGTTGCAAGATTCTAGAAAATTTTGTTCTCTTCCACACAAACCTTCAAGAATTAGGTTATGGTGCCTTCTCGTGGTGCTCAGAACTAACATCAATGACGATCCCGGACTCGCTTCAAACGTTTGGTAACCAAGTCTTCGTCAATTGCTCCAAGCTAGTCCCCTCCAATATTGACAGTAGTAGCATGACGAACGACGCAACGTCCGAAGTCGTCGCCCACCTCCGCTCCAAACAATCCGCACATACCTAAAACGAACAGTTTCAGTGAGAGGTTTGTTGGTGAGGGTTGATTCTGGGGGAGTTTAAAAAAAATGATGCCGTTTTCAATTGATACAATGTTACGTTGACTTCAATTTAAAATCAACGACCTCAACTTCGTGACCACTCTCCTCAACAAACCTAATCAAATCTTGACCTCCAATCCCAACACTAATATCATTACTCCCCGCATGTCCAAAAAATTCCTCAATCTCCAACAACCCTCGATCCAAAATAAACCTAACCTCTCCCTTAACATCGTTGAAAATCGAGAAAGGGTTAACGTGCCCCTTCTCCACATTGAGAACATCTCTTAAAAGTTCTTCTTTCCCGAAACTCAAACTTTTAACATTCAAAATCTGCAAAAATTCAAATCACGAAAACGAACCGTATCTCTCGTTAGAATGCATTACGAGACCCTCCCTATAACCCATAACGAGTGCTGCGTCTCACCTTTCCCAACTCCTTAAACTTAACCTCAGCATCATCCCGCGCAACAATCAAAAACATTTCCCCCTTCTTACTTTTAACGAATAAATTCTTCGTATGCCTCCCTAAATTCCCCGCATAATCTTTTAATTCTTCAGAAGTGAACGCTGGTTTGTGATACTGTACGTTCCCCTGAATTCCACATTCTTTTAATTTCCTTAAAATAGAATTACCCATTAAATCAAAAACCGCAATCTCCAAATCCCCATCTCCCACCGACTCAGAACTCTCCCCACATATCAATTCATTCCTATACCCTTCAACCTTCCTTCCCTTCACATTCTCAAACATAACCTCTCTACACATCAACCTCTCCAATTCCTCAATAAACCCCGGCCTCCCTTGCCGTCCCGGTGAATCCCCAATGATTATACGTGAACCTGCACTCACAAGTTCGCTCATCAGGTTAGAAAAGTCGTTTAAAAAAGTGCTTGAATTCGGGCTAGCGCTCATCCCCGCTCTCGCCGCCCCGTCGGGTAGACGCTCTCACAGCGTTACGCTGAACGTGTGCATGCACCAATAGCCTGTGTATACGAATTGTTCTTCGTCTTACAATGCTATAGCGACGCTTGTTGTTGTGGAACGTCGGTCGAGCAGAGAGAAGCGGCCACAACCGAACGAAGAGCGAGCGAGACGTAAACGTGCCTTCCATATACGTAAATCGTTCGCTTACGTAAAACGATGATATTCGTTCAACTCGTCGCTGAGCGACGAGACTGCACAATTTCTTACCTGAGTTATGGGATTCTAGGACTCGGCGTGCTAATGCAACACCTGTTCGGGGTTCATACATTATATCAGCTGCTATAAGTATATCATGTTCAGGTAACGACTCCTCAGATGTAATGTCAAACAATTTCGTACCTAAATTCAAACCATGAAGTTTCGAAGACGATTCTAATAATTGTAATGGAATCGGTGAGTAATCTGTCGCTAATACCATGTGGTTTAAAAATGATGCTGTTAAAGATACTAAACCAGTTCCAGCACCTAATTCTAATATTCTTAAAGGTTTATAATGCGAAACATTCTCGAGAAAATACTTAGAAGTAGTAGCAGCTGCAGGCCATAATACGACACCGTATGGATCAGAGTTTGGGAGGTCGGGGGAACCTTCGATTGCGGATTCGACAAGAGTGTTTTGGGTGGTGGGATTGGCTTCATAGACTGTTAGTTTTAGGGTGGGGGTTATGGGGATTAAGAGGGGGGTGTAGTGGCCGGAGGGAAGGTGGAGGGGGTGGGTTGGGGTGAGGAGAAGGAGGAGGACGACGATGATGAGGAAGAGGAACATCGAGGAGGAGAAGTTGCGGATGATGTTGAGCTGCTGACCGTCGCGACGTTGTTGTTGGCCTTGACGCTGACCTTGTCGTTTATCTTCTCGTTGACGTTATTGATGATCTGGTCGTTCACGTTGACGTTATTACCTCGGTTTGTCACGTGCAATCCGTCGACGTCGACGATGACCAAGGCTCGATTTAGGATTGGTCTTAAAAACTGTCTAAATGGACACGAGAAGTCCAGGAAAATAAGTTTCAGGTTTAAGTGAACTTAGATAATCGACTGACCAAGTTATAGCGTAGTCTGTTCACATCTAAAATTTAATATCTTGTCAGATCAGATGCCTGGATCTGTTTGCCTACTCAATCCCACCAACCCCTCCCCCCCCCGCACGCAAAACCCCTCAAAAACCCTCCTGCCCCCAACCCCCCCGCCTGACCCCCGACCCTCAACCATGGAAGAAGCCGACACCCTCCTCCTCTCCTCCTTCACCCCCTACCTCCCCCCTCCCCCCCTCCACCCTCTCCTCCCTAATCTCCCTCTCCCTCGTCTACCCCCTCTGCGTTTCTATATTAAAAGCTATAGACCCTGATTTTAAGTGTGACGATGAATTCCCGGGGAGTATGAGTAAGAAACATAGGGTTTGTACTAAGGTTGCGGAGAAGATTAAGGTACGCGGGGAGATCTTGCCGATGAGGAGAGTTATATATATAAGGGTACCCCACGTGTCGTGTTGTGTCGTGTTGTGTCGTGCTGTGTTCTTCGCCCCTGCCCACCTCAAACCATCCCTACAACGCTCGCTGCACTCACTTGCTCCCATCACTAAATCGCTCCCCTCACTATAAATTGACTATAAATCGCTCCCCTCACGCTCACTAACTCGCTACGCTCGTCAGGAATGCGGCTACCACCAAGAAATCGGGTACAACACGATCCTGTACCCCAACATAAACACCCTCCGCCCCGTGCTGTCCTTCCTGTCCTCCGCCCTGCAACGCTCCCAGCCTGAAGCCGACGACGAGCCCGCGCCCTCCTCCCAAACCTCTGGCCTCTCCGTCTCCGACTGCCTTGCCGCCCTCGCCATAACCAAAAAGACCACTATAACCCCCACTCACTCCCGTGTCTGGTCAATCTCCGCCGGCTCCAAAATCGGCTCCGAGTTCACCCCCCGCTACACCCTCATCCCCCCCTTCAAAACCTACAAATGGTCCCTCTCCTCCTCCATCACAACCGCAGTATCCAACTCAACCCTCACCCTCCTAAACGCAGGCTCCTACGTCACCCCAACCGTAATCTCACAGAACACCACCGCCATAGCCCAAGAGCGTCGCCTGGCTAAAATCAAGGCACTCAAGGAAAAACGAGAAAGAGAAGGACGCGCGAATCCTGCCAATCCTTTAAAAGACCTCATAACCTCAGGTCTCCGAGGTGAGGAACTGCTCGGAACTTAGCGGCTGAGAACTCGTTGGGAATATGGCATTGCATTCGTTATTCGACGATGTTCGCTTGTAGCTCAGTCAACTTACTTCTCCGCCACTAGTAAACCTCCACACAAGTTACTAACTCTTCTTACCTCCGTACTCGTTCACGCGACGTCGCTACCGCATACGTCGCAGGTTCAGGTGCTGATAAATCGACAACATTCAATGATATGATACGTAAAGTGGTTGATTCAGAGTCTTTAACAGCTTCAGGAAATGCTGGAGCTTTTGGTAATAAGATTAAGTACGGTAATGAAACTGGGGAGGTTAAGTTAGGGAACAAGGGAGGAATTAAGGAGGATAGAAGCGAGGAAGACGTTGAAAGAGAAAAGAAGGAGAAGGAGGAAATGGAGCAAACGGAGAGGGAGGAGATGTTGAAGAAGCTCAGGGAGGAGGCGGAGGGTGTCATGAAGATGGTTGAGGGGAATAATAAGGACGTGGAGAATTTTAGGTCGATCAAGAATGAGTATGATGGGACGAAGGAGGAGAGGTGAGACAAGGCGAGCGACAACAACGAGGAGTGAAGCGACACATCCTCGTCGCTTCACTCCTCGCATTAAGAATATTCTAAACTAACGAGGAGCGGAGCGACGAGATTAGGAAGGCGTCATAATTACAACGAGGAGGCTCTTCGAAAACGTCGCTCATATTGAAACTCCTTGTTCAATCCGTCGCCTCGCATTAAGAATATTCTAAATTAACTCATCGTCGCTTCGCTCCTCGGCTCCTCGCTTCGCTCGTCGCAGGGATAAGGAGGCGGAGAGGCTCAAGAGGGAGCTAAAAATGAAGCGCCAGATGCACCAGATGCTTCCTGACGCTGATAATAACATGAAAAAACTCAGGGAAATTATCGAACAGGGGAAGCATCGTCTACAAGGTTTGAAGGAGGAGTGGACGAAGCACAGGGATCCTATGGTGGAGAGGCTGGAGGCAGAGAAGGCGAAGAGGGACACGTGGGAGGCAGACAAGGCGAGGAAAATACAACAAGTCAAGAACATGAGGAACGACATCGCCCAAATGGCGCAGGTGAAAAGCTGCGAGGAGCGAAGCGACGAGCTGGGAATACAGTAATTATGCGATTAACGATACTGGAAGCAAGTTATACTAGCGAGGAACCCTAACAGGAGCGAAGCGACGAGAATTTGTACTTGATTTCGTTCAACTCGTTGTTTCGCTCCGAGCGCTCCTCGCATTTGCAATTGATTCCGTTCAACTCGTCGCTTCGCTCCTCTTTGGGAACGCGTTAATCGGCTCGCCGCTCGTAACGATACTTGAAGCATTTTATACTAACTCCCCCCTCCCCTCCTCGCCTCGGACTTCGTCCTCGGCTCGCCGCTCCTCGCTACGCTCATCGCAGGAGATCCGCAATAAGGAGGCCCTAGCCGCCCAGCTCAAAAAGAACTGGGAGAGCATGCCCAAGAATATCAACCGCAACGTCTACACGTACAGGATTTTAGACATCATCAGCCAGATAGGGAAGCAGAAGGCGGAGATCAAGAGGATCATATCGGATATAAGGACGGTGCAGAAGGACATCAACCGCGTGGCGGACACCCTTCAACGCACGGAAGCGGTAGCGGACGAAACAATTTACCAGCTTGCGAAGGACGGGAAGGGGGGTAAATCGGGAGACGCGGGTGTGGCGAGTTATAGGAATTTAACGACTCTGAGAGAAGTCTTCGAGAAGCTCATCGGTACAGTCGAAAGCATAGGAAAGGCGGATAATGAGGGGAGGGAGTTCGAGAGTAAGACGGAGACTTTGAGGGCGAGGGTGGACGGACAGAGCGTGGAGGTGCTGAGGAGGGATTTGGGGGAGGTTAAGAAGGAGAATGCGGAGATGCTAAGTAAGCTCAAGGCCAAGAGAGGATGAGGTTGAAATAGGTGGGGGGGGAAGGAGAGAACGCAGAGAAAGTAGTGTGAGAGAGAAAGGATAGAAGAAAGTTTAAAGTTCAAAGTTATAGTTTTCTATGGTTTATTTTTTGCTTGTCGTTGTCTCGAACTTGCCACTACTGCGCCAATGCGATTTGATTGCGTCTGCCGAGCGTTTACGAAGCCGATCTCCAATCTCCTTCTTGATTTTGTTCCTGTCACACCCGTGCTTTTCAACCCCCTCACGAATCGCCGCTTTCCCCTCCGCTGTCCACGGTCTCTTTGTGTATTTGTTTTGAAGACCAGGCTTTATTGGGTCCGCTGCCTTCATTGCTTTTTGAAGGAAGGGGAAAAGGAAAGAAACGGACGATTCAACCGTTTGTTTCAAACATTTAGAATTCCGAGGCTCCTTCTCCACCTGATTCGGAGGCTGCTCCTCCACCTGAACCACCGCCTTTCTCTTCTTCGCAATCTTCTTCTTCTTCTTGTTCGGACTCGGTATAACGTTGTGAACAAGTTGTTTGTATCGTTTGAGATGGCCTGCATGCTTGGCTTTGTAGTCGCATTCTTCACATTGGCGCCACCGAACATCAATATTGTGAATACTTTGTTTATGCGCTTTGAGAATGCCTGGCTGCTTTGCCTTGTAGTCGCATGAATCGCACTTGTGTCAAACGACGCCAACATTGTTAACGTTTTGTTTGTGTTGTTTGAACTGGTCGCACGAATCGCACTGATACCAGACGACGCTGATGATGTTAATAACTCGTTTGTGTCGTCTAAGGTAGCTTTCCTGCTTGGCTTTATACTTGCATTTTTCGCAGTTGTGCCAAACATCGCCAAAATCATTTTTCTTCTTCTTGTTGGACTTCTTCGAACTCCGCGAAACCGGAACAGCAGACGATCTCTGAATCAGCCTCTCTCGTTCCCTTGCACTCGGAGCGACGAGTGGTTGGCATTCACCTACAGACAAAAACTCCAAGGCGGTAGGACAATCTTGCTCAGTTTTGTCCATGAGCTCTTCCATTTGCCGAGAAGTAGCGCTGTCGGTTAATGGAACAGGCTATGAGTGTTTCAGCGAATAAAGCCCAAAGGTATTGGGGGGTTTAATGGTTGCTGAATACGCAAACAGGGGGGATATAAAGGTTCCCAGGGCCAGGGGCAGTTTGGTTTCTATCAAGAAACCAAGGGGCCGCTTAAACATACCCACAGTGCGTGCGGGGTCCACCGCCGTCCCCTCCGTCAATAACCTCCCTTGATTGACCTGTCCCACCCCATTCCCCTTACTCGTCCTCCTCCCATAACCCTAACAACCTTCATCCCCGACCCCCCCAACATTAACCCCTCTTTCCCCCCCTCTCCCCTTCATTCCCCCTAAATGGACAACGCAATGATCCACATCGCCGAAGGCTACCAATCCGAATGGACCTCCCGAGCCGAATTGCAGGAAAAGCACCGTCGCGATAACCTTTTCGGCGTAAAAATCAATAAAAAGGAGCAGCAGGAGTTTAAGGAGCTTGTACCGCTGAGGAAGCATTTCGAGAAGCTGAGTGAGAATGGGAAGGGAGCGGGTAGCAGGTGAGTTTTCTATCTATAGTGATACAATTGTCTGTAGTGATACAATTGTCTGTAGTGATGCAATTGTGACGAAGAGGTTGTTTATTATTATTATCTACGCTATTCTAACACGTAAACAACAATCTTCATGCGACTCGCTATGCTCGTCGCTATGCAGCCTCGAAAAAATAAGCAACATCCTCGCCCCCCACGAAACCTACAAATCCTCCTTAAACGAGCTCCTCCTCCTCTTCCAGAACGTGGACGTTGCGGGCGAAAAGCGCAGGGCTCTGATGAAGGAGAAAGCGGAGAAAGAGGAGGCGGAGAGGGAGATGAAGAGGAAGATTGATGGAGGGAGTGAGATTGAGAGGAAGATGGAGGAGAGGAAGAAGAGCGAGAGGTGGGATATATATATATATATATATATATATGATTGTTTTCACCTGTCCTCCTAACATTTATCTAACCCCTACAATCTCCCCCACTCACACAGAACGAAAGTGAAACGCCTAAAATGGTGGCAGAAAATCGACGACACCGGCAACCTCGACCTCGAAGACTCCCCCACAAAAGAAAATGCAAACCACCCCCTCGATTCCACCCCCAACTGTAAACGCACCAAAACCCACCGCCCAGCCCTAAACCACCGTTCCTTCCACTACGTCCTGACCTTAACCCGTCAAAACAAGTCCCACTACCGCAACCTCCGTCAACAGACGCACACCTTAAAACGCGTCGTCCTCTCCGAACTAACTCTCAAGATCTACTCAGATCAACGCCTCTGGTTCCACCGTTGGAACGATCAAGAGAGATTGCTGGGTGCAGCTTTAGAGACTTTCGTGGAGGAAGCTAATAACAGGAAGAAAAAAGAGGACGAAGATAGAAAAATTGAGGAGAAGAAGAAGAGGGTTGTTGATCCTATTAAAAGCAAGGAGGAGATTAAGAAGGAGAAGAGGGAGACTCGACTGAAGAGGAGGGAGACTAGGAGGAAAATTGAGGAGAAGGAGGAGGAGGGGAAATCGATACCGGTGACGCCGGCTGTTGAGGAGAGGAGGAAGCATGTTTTCGAGGAGGTGAGAAGCTGTACACTACGCCACACGAACATTAAGAACATTTTAAACTAGCGAGGAGCGGAGTGACAAGAGAGTGACTTACGATTAGAAGGCTTCATAAATACAGACGAGCGAGTCCAAATGAACTCGTCGCTTCGCTCCTCGCATTAAGAGCATTCAGTGCACTCTAACCCTCCCTCCCCTCCTCGTCTCGTTTCGCTTCTCGCAGCTATCTGCGGCTTTGACCACCGCCCTACCTGTAAAAAAGAGCTACCATGATATGAACTTTTTCCATAATTTAATGAAGTACCATCGCTCTTCGGCCTTTAGCAGGCCGAAGTGGGTGACGTGGTGCGCCTACAGGAACAAGTTGAGGGATTTGGAGGCTAGGGCGGAGGAGCTGGAGGTGGAGAAAAACAAAATTGAAGGGGTTGAAACGTGTCCTATGAAGTTTAAGCATGGGGTTAAGGACCATTGTAAAACTTGCGGGAGGAGGTGAGAAACTGCGAGGACGAAGCCCAGCGAGGAGCGAAGCGACGAGCTGGGAATACTACAATTGCGTGCTCCTCACATAAAGAACATTCAACTAACTCGTCGCTTCGCTCCTCGCTCGCTAATGCTCCTCGCTACGCTCGTCACAGGATAATCAAGAACATAGAAATGTGGTTGACCAACGTCACCGAACCTAAAACCCGCGTCGAATCATTCCTCCACATGGACCACGTCCTGTCCTACTGCAAGAGCCAAGCCGTGGTAAACGCGGGCGAGCGTTTGAACATGGAGCGGGAAATCTACGACCTTGAAATTCACCTGTTTGGACAGTGCGCTGGGTACCTGCAGCGGAAGTACGCTGTTCATAGGGGGTATGTGAACGTTAGGACTCGGGAGGAGAAAGTTAATTTTAGCGAGGACGATTATAAGGACAGAAGGTTCGAGTTCATGGCGGAGGAGGTCAGGAATGGACAGAGCGACACGGCGATGCTGTACGTGAAGTACGCGGATATTGAGGATAAGCTGGAGGCCTATTTCCACTACAATGCGAAGCTGCGTCGGAGGTACGAAGGCGCGAGGACGAAACCCAGTGAGGAGCGAAGCGGCGATTGCGATCGTAATTCGCCCCCCTACTAGTTTTAGTCTAAACGCTCAAGCTACTTTCGTCGCTACGTAATTCTAACTCTAATCTTCACACGTCTCTACGCTACGTTCGTCTCAGGCGACTCAGGATGGCGGGGAAGAGGATCATTCGAATTTACAGGCAGCGCAAGATCACGAAGCAGCTGGAGGCAAAGCTGGAGGAGGAGGAGAAGAACAAGGAGATGAGGGAGCACATGAAGATGGTCGAGGAGGAACGCGCGAGGGTGGCGGCTGCGGCGGAGAAGGTACGAAGGAGCGGAGCGAGCACGAAGCCCAGCGAGGAGCGAAGCGACGAGCTGGGAATGCAGTTATCGGCTCACTTTGCTCGCCGCTCGTATTTGTACTTGATTTCGTTCAACTCGTCGCTTTGCTCTTTGCTGAAAATGCGTTACTCGGCTCGCTTCGCTCGCCGTTCGTCACAGTGCTAGGCACGATACTAGAAAAGGGCAATGCGTTTATCGGCTCGCTTCGCTCGCTGCTCATCACGACACTGGAAGAATTTATACTAACTCGTCGCTTCGCTCCTCGTTGTCGTCGTTCGCTCCTCGGACTTTGTCCTCGGCTCGCCGCAGAAAACCGTCGAGGATATGAGGGCGGAAGTGAAGAAGCGACTGGACAAGCACGAGAAGGACAACACGTTCGTTTGCCCGAGGAGGGAGTGCTGCAGAAAAACTTTCCACTCGAAGGAGCTTTACCAGATGCACGAGAGGATCCATATCAACCAGGACATTAAAGAAAACGCCATCAAAGCCAAGAAGAAGGTCGAGGCGGAGGCGCGATTGGAGCGGGAGAAGGCCTTCCTGAAAGATGTTCATGCAAAGAGGGAGGAGCGAAAGAAGCAGCAGGAAGAGGAGAAGAAGGAGGCGGAGAGGTTGGAGGTGAGGCGCCACGAGGAGCGAAGCGACGAGTATTAACCAACGCGCACCCGCATTCTATACTAACTCGTCGCTTCGCTCCTTGGGCTTCGTCGTCGCAGCTCGCCGAGAACTTGGCCAACTTGGAGCTCACGTTAGACGACGACATGAGCATAAATTCAAATTTAAGCGACGCTTCTCTCGGGGAGAATGGAAATGACGACCCCACTGATCCCGCCAACCATCAATCATCATCCGCCAGCGATAATAATTCCCCGGGCATCGACTTGGAGGAGTTCTACAGGGTCACGTCGCCGAGCCATTACGCGCAGCACATTCAGCACTTTGAGCAGAGGCCGACGAGCCCGAGCGTGCCCAAGCTCTTCCTCGATTTTCAAGGAGGCGCCGCCTCTCTGGGCGCCCCCCCCATGTCCTTGTCGGAAATGCTTAGAGAGGAGAATGAGAGGCTGAGGTGAGCAACTGCGAGGAGCGAAGCGACGAGCTGAGAATGCGTTAATTCCGTTCGTTATTCGACTATGCAAGTAGCTCCAGTCTAGATATCGATGCCACTATCACTGCGGCGCAATTCTAACTCAATAAGACCAATCTTCATGCGACTCGCTACGCTCGTCGCAGGCTCGCACAGGCGGAGGAAATGGTCAGTAGTTTTAGTCTAAACAGTAGTTCAAATCCCAACTCCAAGTCTCGTCTTCCTTCCGTCGGGCCCATGTACAACGACGACATCAGTTTGACGTCCAGCATCACGGACGACTTTGACTTTAGGTCGGAGCAGGACTTCCGTTCCGCCCGCAGCTCCGTAACCGGGGTTGACTTGGAGGACGCCATCGCCGAGCTCGAAGCGGCCAAGAGGGACATCCACGACAACTTTAGCTCCCCGAGGTTCGTCCTCATCAGCACCCACGTCATGCCCTCCGAGGACTTGCCCCTAGAGTTCTTCTTGAACAAATCCCTGATTCGAGCGGGGAGGAGCGACAAGTGCGACCT
>BLQM01000257.1:57790-75105 GCA_012489335.1 Triparma laevis f. inornata
CCCCCCCCTCTAACTCCCCGACAATACATCACCTCCCTTCCATCAACCTGCACCAACCTCTCCCTCTCAATGGGTTTCCTCCCTAAATCTCCCCTTGCGCCTCTCCCCCCCCCCTTCTCCTCCTGGGAGGACACAGCCTCCCTCCTGCCTCAATCCTGGCGTTCCAACACATTGAAAAGTTTAATCGATTCCATGACCCCCATACCCTCCTCAATTTACTCTACGCTCCCTTCCTCCTCATTTAATCGTGCCGCAGTCCTCCTCGGTTTACTAGTACACGGTTATTATTACTACGCTATACCTGCATGTGAAGGTTACGAAGACATACCTGATTCAATTTTAAAACCTTGGGAATACGTTAACGAGAGATTAGGGAGGAAAAAACCCACAATGAGTTATAATGATTTAATCCTTAACAATTGGAATTTCGTGAGCGGAACCCTTCCTGATTCTGTTACAGACGAATCTTTCATACCAGGTATCCCTTTTTTTGGTAACTCAACCGAATTAATATTCAACTTAACACAAGTTTCAATGCATTACCACGGTCGTAGTTTAAATCGTCTCTTCATCGAAATCTTTGAATCAACAACACAAACTCAGCCTTCCGAATTCAAGCGTACCCTATTACAAATAAAACAAGTTATCTATAAAATAACAAAGACCTTTAAACGGACACCCCCCTGCCCCCACTCCCCCTCCTACTGTGATCCCACCGTCTGGGCGCAGACGGTCGGGAAAATACCTATACCTATTAAATTTGAAACAGGGACGAGGGGAGCAAGTGGGATTGAAGCTCCAGTTTTTCATCTATTAGATGCGGAATTTGGGAGAACGAAATATGAGAGTGGGTACGGGAGAGATAGTTTAGAAGAGAGGTTAGAGTGGCTACCTGTTGAACAAAGAGAGTTTATAAATCTTATAAATAATCAACCTCCACTTCGTTCATACGTTTTAAAATTCCCTGAATTAATCGGATTATGGAATTCAACAATAGAAGCTTACATTGGTGATTCCGGATTATTAGGTTATCACAGTATAAAAGCTGTAGGATATTTAGAGAATGCTATGAAGGTTGGACGGGTTGATATGAACAGTACGATTTCGGAGGAAAGAGATTGGAGGGGAAGAATGTGGAAAGGTGTAAGAAAGGATTTAGAGGAAGCGAGGAAGGAAAGGAATACGACGAGGACGGGGGTGTGTGTTTTCGCTAGGGGGAGGATTAAAGGTGTTGAGAAGATTAATGGGAATTCCAAGGAATACGAAGGTTGATGTCGAGAAGGTGAGAATTATATTCGGTTTTCTGATTTGCATCGCGTTCGTTAATTCAATTTCGTTAATTCATTTCTAACGACGAGAGTATACGCAGGTTTTGAAGGCGTTTGAGCTTACAGAGGAAATAGCATTAACACATTTAATACCTCTTTCGACAACATGGATTGAACATTTAATCGAGATTGATCATCCTATTCCGTCTGAGCAAAAACTTGATGCTTTAACATTATTACAACTCTCGTGTATTAAGAACCTTCCGGGTTCGGCTGTTCTTGATATCCTTAACTCTTGTAATGTTCCGGATGAAAATTTACGGGATTCCGCGCGGGATTCATCAAACAGTACATGGTCATGGGATCTATTTGATTTACTCCTCACCCTAAAAAACTCAACTTCAAAATCAACTTCAAAATTAGAACTCAATAAAATACTACAAATGCTACAACCTCAAAAGCCTCGTCGGTTTAGTATCGCGAGTGATTGTCCTGAAAAAGGGAAGGTGGAACTTATTATCGCGAATCAAGAGGATAGGGAGGTTGATGTACCTGCTATTTTGAGGCAGGGAGAGGATAAGGTTATTCAGAGTGCTGTTTTTAGTAAACTCATCTAGGAAATTGATAAAGATTCAAAAGGTAACTAAAAAAAAACACCGTTAATAATGTCACCCATAAATTAATTCTAACTCCGATTCTCAGAAACTATACCAATAGCCGTCATCCCTCATCCTTCTTTCCGTCTTCCCACCAATCCTTCCTCTTCTGTAATTGCCTTCGCGGCTGGAACTGGTATCGCACCATTCCGTTCAATGATTCACTCCCATGTTAACCGTGAGCGAACCTCCCGAACCTTTAACGGTGAGATCCTGCTCATACGAATTAATTACGGTCATAATTTGACTCTTTCTTCACTTCATAATTCTAACTCGTTAACACCATCTTCATGCTCCTCGCTACGATCGTCGCAGCCATCTCCAACACCACCGACACGGCTTCAAAGTTCACGCTTTTCTTTAGTTTCAAAAACGACGAAGATATGCATTGCTCCCAAGAACTTGAGAGGTATAGAGAATCGGGTTATATTACTTTACAGCTTAGTAAGAGTAGACAGAAGATGGATGCTTTACATGAGGGAGGGAAGTTTGAAGCGAAGAATGCGTGGAAGTTACTTAAGAAAGCTAAATTAAAAAGAGCTCGTACTCTAACAATAGGAAGCCCAAAGAAGAAAAAGTCGGACTTTATTATCACAGGAAGCTACAGTCATCTTGGACATACCGACGATCTCGAATCCCTGAAACCAATGCAACAAACAATCCTAACAAAAATAAAAACACAAAATGCACACTTCTACGTATGCGGGATGGCTGGATACGCTAAAACCGTTCAACGTGAACTCGTCGACATACTGTCCGACGTTCGTTCTGAGGGTGTTAGGAAGTTGTGTAAACTAGCTGGACAGGGAAGGTATACGACTCATTTATATGGTACGGCTGGTTTATTAGGAAGTGAGATAGGTTATACGGCTAGTGATGTAGCGAGGAATAATGGAGAGGGGAAGTTCTGGGTTAGTTATAAGGGGAAAGTTTTTGATCTTACGGACTACCTTGATATGCATCCGGGGGGGGATAATATTCTTTTGGATAAGGGAGGACAGGATTGTACGATGGAGTTTTTGGAGGCGCATGGGAAGGCGACTAAGGACGTCGAGGCTATCATGTCCGTATACGAGATCGGCGTCTTGAAGGAGGTGAGACTAACCGCCCCCCCTATGTTTCCCTACCTTCACCACTAACCCCCCACTCCCCAGCCCGTAGACGACACGGAGCAGAACATCAAACACTGGAAAGAAGTAATTTTCTTCGTTCTAAAAGTCAAACAAGTCATAACCAACGAACTCAACCTCCGCCACTCCCGTGGAGATTACGGAAGCGACCAGTACGGAGACGAAATCAGAGGAGAAGAGAGAGCCGTTATTCACCAAAAGATGGTGCTTGAGGGTGGTTACATACAGAAAATTGTTAAGGACATCGAAGATAAACTCAAAGTCTCCTGCAGCGTTACCCCAATGTTAGAGTACCTCAGAAATCAGCCCGGCTGTAGATTGTCAGACGGTGGAAAGTCTCTCTGGGGTTCAGAAGGTTCAGTGTTCGTAAAATCATGGTTAAAATACCTCGAAATACTAAGCAACGTTCTGATCACCTCGCTGTGGAGCGTTGAGGTTGAATGTGAAATGGAACCTGTTTACGGGACAGGGCAATGGGAGGGAGGGGAGGAGGAGGTTTTGAAGGTCATTTGGGAAAAAGGGAGGAGGAGAATTGAGGTGAAAAAGGCGGTGGAAGCGTTTCCGAAAGAAGTTATGCCGGAGGAGGTACTTCCAACCCTCGAGCCACCACCCACAATCACAATAACAAGAGAGACATCAACCCGACCAAACCATGGTTTTGAGTGCCACTCCTTCTACTCCGTATTACTCTTCATCATATCTTGGCTTATGCTGCAAGCTGGACTCGAGCGAAGAGGAAGAAAAAGAAAAAGAAGAGGAAGGGGGCTTAGGAGTGGACCAAGGCACGATTGGGTTGGGCTTGTTGTAAATTATTAGAATAGTACCTCCAGAGGTACCAGATATACAAGTTTGTTGTTCAAATGTTTGTACGACTATTATTACACTTCTGACTGGAACTTCCTACCCCAACTCAACCCCCTCGTGTTTCTCCTGGGCATGTGTACAAAAGGTTCCCTCAGACTTTCTTCGTTTCCGCCGTTTTCATACTCCTCTGAGCGGCGAGCGAAGCGAGCCGTGTTAAAAATGGGTGGGGGTGAAAGTGCTTGAGAATTTAGACTAAAGCTATGTCGCTAAGGCTCATTGTTACTCGTAATCTTCCCATTCCCGGCGAGGAGAGAAGCGACGTGTTCATAGACAATGCGTTCTCTACGCTCCAAAATCATGGACAACCCGTTCTCTACGTTACTCGTCGCTTCGCTCCGCATGGAGGTTCAAGCGACTTGATAATTTATTTCTAAAGCTACGTCGCTCCGCCTCATTGTTACTCCCGTAATCCTCCCATTACCAGCTCGTCGCTTCGCTCCTCGCTGCGTCTGACCTTCGCCGACGCCAGCCCTCCCACTGTACGGGCAGCAGCAGCCGAACATCCTGCTGTGGTGCTTGTCATAGCCTCCGTCGCCTCTGTAGATGGGCTCGGGTTCCGAAATCAACGAAGGTTGAGAGTACGTGTCTCGAAGCGTGTCTGCTCTGTTCTCGACGCTTCCAATCTCCTCGTTCACCATGTCATCTACCGCCAGCGCGGTGCTCAGCGGCAGCCCGGCCCCGGCCTTTTCAAAGACGCGCTGAACATACTTCGCCCAAAGAAGGGTGATCGGGGGCAAGACCAAAATAAAGAATATCTGCGATGAGCGGCGAAGCGACGGGTTAGTTTGAATATTCTTCACATCTCATCGCTCTCGCTCCACATCATCGTCGCTTCGCTCCTCGTTGTCGTCGTTCGCTCCTCGTTGTCGTCGTTCGCTCCTCGTTGTCGTCGTTCGCTATTCCCACCCCCTCACCTTGTCGTACTCTTCCAAGACTGCGATCTGCGTGACTAACGCGACCTGAGAGCTCACAATTCCCCACACGCAGCGGCGGAAACACTGGGGCCAGAAGTTGCCGTCTGCGGACAGCTCCGGTTCGTAGCACCAGAGAAGTTGGCGCTTGTAGATGAGGGTCGCGAGGGCGAAGAAGAGCGTTCCGGGGAGGAGAATTAACGGGGCGATTACGGAATAAGCGAAGATCAGGACGAAGACCAAGCAGTGCTCGGCGAGGAAGCGCCCGTAGTAAAAGCCGCCGCTCCTCGTGATGCTCCTGCAACCGATGACCATCTTCTCCCTCTGCTGAGCCGTCAGGTCGTCGCTGAACATGGCCTTGAGCCCGGCCTGGAAGAACGCCGAAAGGCGCGTAATCTCCAGGGAGAGGCCAACGCCAATCTTGATGATAATGTAGTCCAGGTAGAAGTTGCTGATTCTGGGGAAGGACTGTCCGAACGACTCGAGGGCCTCCTTCGGAGATTTATCGACGAGTTCGTTGATGCTGCGGCGAGCCAAGGAGGGGAGGGGGTGTTAGTATAAACTATAGAATGTTCTTAATGCGAGGAGCGAAGCGACGAATTGAACGAGGAGTTTCAATATGAGCGGCGTTTTCGAAAAGCCCCCTCGTTGTGTTTATGGCGCCTTCGTAATCACGTCGCTCCACTCCTCGCTAGTTTAGAATGTTCTTAATGCCTCGTCGCGCTCGCTCCACATCATCCTTGCACTCACCTATCGCCAATACTTCCTGACAGCAGCAGCACGATGAAAATGTTGAAGTAAAGCAGGAGAAAGTACCTCTGAAAGACGTGCTGGTGTACCGCCGAGAGTGTCCTCTCCGCTTTGAAGACAAACTTGCACAGGCACGCGAATATGGGAGGCATGCATATCACAATGACCATGATTATCATGGGAGCTACGAAGCCGAGGCCTGCGACGAGCGTAGCGAGAAGCGGCGAGCGAAGTGAGACGAGGACGAAGCCCGAGCGAGGAGCGAAGCGACGAGTCAGTATAACTTGCTTCGTTACTCGCGTAATTGTCGTATTCCCAGCTCGTCGCTTTGCTCCTCGTTGTCGTCGTTCGCTCCTCGCTGCGCCTCACCTTGCTCGAGGAGGGGGAAACCGGAGACGAAATCGTCTAATGGCTCCCAGTATTCCTTTAACTTTGCGGCGGTTAGGGAAAGACTTATGATGGTGGTGGGGATACTGAAGGAGAGGATGATCAGGGCTGATACGCCGATACTGCAACGAGCGTAGCGAGTCGCGTGAAGATTGGCGTTAAAGAGTTATAATTACTTAGCGGTGATAGTGGCATCGATATCTAGACTGCAGCTACTAGCGCAGCTGAATAACGAACAGAACCAACGCATTCCCAGCTCGTCGCTCCGCTCCTTACAATGCCTCACCTGAGGAGGTGTTTTATGAAGCGCCTGCGAATCGTCCGCTCGAGGTTCGTCCAGATGAGGTCCTGTCGCTGGCAGGCTTTGGAGGTTAGCATTTGAAGGGGGGCTGGGTAGAGTTTGGTTTGGGCTGCGATGTTGGCGGCTGCGACGAGCATTAGCGAGTCAAGGAGGGGAAGGGGGAGTTAGTTGAATGTTCTTAAAGGTCGTCATGAAGCCACAATTACAACAGAGATATCACGTTCTCGCATAGTCGCTTCGCTCCTCGTGAGTTCCCACCTGTGATGCTGGTGAAGGTGACGAAGCCGGTGCTGCTGAGGGGGTTTCCGATCACGGCGTCGATGGTCTTGTCGACGACGGACTTGGCGAGGTACTTAAGCCGTTCTAACCTCCGCTCCTCCTTTGACATTCCGCTAGTAGCTAATCCGGCTAGAACCTCGAGCGGGACCTTCTGCCACCTCGCGCCAGAGGGAAGCTTGAAGCAGCAGCAGAAACTGCGGCCCTTCTCGTTGTCGACCAGCCCGCGGATTGACTTGTGAATGTCTTCCATTTCGGTTTGGGCTTCTGACTGCGACGAGCGAAGCGAGGATTATTAACGAGCCGAGGACGAGGTCCGAGCGAGGAGCGAAGCAACGAGTTAGAATGAGTAGTGATGCGTTATGATGCGTTAATGAGGAACGGTCACTAGGCTCCTCGCTAGAATTCGCAGTGATGCGTTGTCAGCTCGTCGCTTCGCTCCTCGTTGGAATCGTCCTCGCAGCTTCTCACCTCCTCCTCGATACCAGACGCGAGGGTGTCAACTTCAGATTGAAGCTTCCCAGACAACGAAGAGTACAAACTCGAGTAAGTTCCATCAGCGCTAAGGTCATCTCCAAGACAAGGTTCCCTAACGTTCAAATTCTTCGGTTGCGGCGAAGCCTTCAAGTTCTTCGCGTATAGGGTATTTTGAGGTGTCGTGGCTCCAGAGTCGGTGCTCAACCTACAATGTGCGAAGCGAAGACGAGTTAAATTAAGTAACGACGAAGGAACCTTGTAAGTTTAGACTAAAGCTACTAGAGCAGATTAATTACTACCGTAAATCGTATTCTACCCCGATCCCCAAATCCCCTAGTCGCGTTCGCTCCAAGCTACGTTCTCACCTATTCAAGCTAGGTCTAGCGCTGCTCGCCCTGCTCTTCTGCTGCGCCAACACGCCAACAGCGTTGGTTAGTTGAGACGCTTGACGGATATAAAGAGGTTGGGCTTTTGAGGCGATATATTTATCGTGCGCGCTTCTCTTGCTGGTTAGGCTTCCACCGCTTGGGCGCATGTTGAAGCGGGAGGGAGTGAGGGCGCCGGTTAAGGAGGAGTGAGCGGTGGGGTTTGAGGGAGCGCTTTGGAGGGATCTGAGGGAGTGAGAGGAGTCGTCGTCCTTGCTTTTCTGTTGTTGCTGCTGTTGTTGTTGGGAATCGTTCTCAGTCTGCTGAGACTTGTCTTCTTCCTCAAGCACGCTAGACACAGCTGCAACGTATGCGGTAGCCAGTCGCATTTACAGATTGGTGTTGCGTAATTCAACGAGTTAGAATTGCGTAGCGGTGATAGTGTGGCGACCAGCTGCAAGCAGCTACTATCAGTTCGTCGCTTCGCTCCTCGCTGCGGGCTTCGTCCTCTCAGTTTTCTCACCCCCAAGAATTAAAGGTGACTCCTCCTCCTCCTCCTCCCCATCCATATCCTCCTCCTCCTCCTCTTGCTTCTCATGCCACGCATGCCAACAAATAAACTCCTGCTGTTTCGTCTCCACCAACTCATTATACTGTTCCAACAAAATCTGATAATACTCAATCGCGTCAACCTCACAACCGTAGGGGGGGGGAGCACTCGACGTAGATAGTTTAGCTACATTCAAGTTTATATTACTATTATGCGTGTCGATAGCACTCAAAAGTGGAGTTTGACTAGGACGGCTCGCCCTCTCATTTCTACGCCTAAGAACTTCGTAGTTAGGATTAGTAGATTTAGACCCGGCGGGTAAACACTGCGTATGAACGTAGGGAATTTGGGGTTTGGGGATTGAGGTAGAGCATGAGCGATTGGTAAGTTAACAGGCACTGAATTGAGTAGCGATTTACAAGCGGGCGTCCACGTAGACACTGAAACTAGTAAGGCGGGTGGATTACGATCACGAATACCGCATCTACAGCTCGTCGTTTTGCTCCTCACGATTTCATACCTTGTTTTTAATAGCGTTCAACCTACTTTTCCAATTATGGAAGACAAAAGTTGGACGTTTTTTATAACCCGATTTCGCGAAGTCCGCGAGAGCATAATCCAACTGGAAAGCAGTTTTATCACGTAAAGATATTAAAATATCCAAGCCTTTAACGTCCAAGACGATGGAGCAGGAGGCGATTTGGTTGGGGAAGAGGGAGGTGAAGAAGGTGTAGAGAGCGTGGTTGGAGCGGAGGTGGAGGGGGATGTGGTCGACTACGATTGTTTGGTTTTCGGCGCAGGGTTTACTTAGCCAGAGGTGGCGGAATTTTGCGTACTCCTCCTGTGTGTGGGAGCGAGCGCGTGTTAGAATTAATTCTATTTACAATTACGTGAAAGGGTGATTTTCTCGCCGCTCACCCAAGTCCTCGTAAAAAAGTACATACAGACCCCCAAAAAAAGATACGCCCCAAAAACGTCATACCAAACCAACGGATTCTGACTCGCACCCTTATCTATATTCGCCATCGTCAGCTTCGTGTATATGCTAGGAACTGTGCAATCTGGAGCGTAACCGTTCCACGGTAAAGCGTCAGGACTTGATGAGAAATTTGAGTATAATTCTGTGCAGGAGCATACTCCTGGAATACCGTTAGAATCAATACAGCATACACCCGAGTAGAATTCTGAGCCGTTTATATTAATAGCTTTACAAATAATATTATCGTTCTCATCTGTTTTCTCCTCCAAATCATTCCCTTCATTATGAACTGGACAAAGTACAAACAGACCGTAGAGGGAACAGGTGAAGAGGATTTTTGTTAGGGTTAGGTGGAATTTTGTCATCATTAAGGCGTCGAGGCCGGAGGTCATCATGTAGGAGAGGTCAGGGACGGACCAGGTATCGAATATCCAACCTGGAGTGTGGGGGGGAGGAAGGGTTAGAATGGAAGGGTTGTAATAGTTATTAGAATAGAAACCCTTCACAGTTATTATTATTTTGATGAGCACGTTTACTTCATTGTTTACATTATTCTTTACTTCATTAATTAACCATCTGATATAATTATATATAGTCTCACCTATAGGACCATGATGATTAGGCTCAGGTGTCGTAACCATAGGATGCTGGTGGAGGCGAGGGGAGTATATTTTTGACCATATACCACCTTTTTTGTAGTTATCTTAGGGGTAGGGAATACGTGTGTGTGTTAGTTTTATAGGATGAGGGTGACGAAGCTCTTGTACTCGAGCATTAAATCAATCCAAATCATTACTCACTTGAACAAGTTATAGCACCATACACTAAAAGAGAAGCTGTGAGGCAACATCCGTTCGTCCAGATTGTCCAGGTTACGACTTCTTCGTCGGCGCCGTAGGCGGAGAGAGTGTCGGACATGGGAAGGGGGGAGGGTAGGGAGGGGAGAAGGGGGAGAGGGAGGGGGAAGGAACGAAGGGGTGGGGGGAGGGTTGTAGGGTTGGTGGAGGGGGAGTTGGAGTAGGTCGGGGAGGTTAGATAGATTATGAGGGTGTGGCTTGGTGGAGGCGCAAGTTTATGATAGGGTGAACAATAATGCCCGGCGGATTGAGATCGCACGCTAATTCCTGGAAGGTTCGCGTTCGTTCCTTGTACTCCCTTTTGTGTTGGGGCTTTCACAGTGTTCTCCCTAGAGTAAAATTGGAGAGTGTGCGAGTTTTCAGAAGCATACGTAGTTTTTTCCACTATTTAACAGTCATTGCCCGACTTCACCTGCCCGTCAACCTTCTCATAAAAACTCACCCGTCCCTCAACAGATCAAATGCGCTTCACGCCTGCCCTCCTAACCCTCCCCACGGCGCTCGCCGTACTCCCTCCAACCCTCCCATCCTGGGAACCGACTTACTCCATGTCCCTCTCAACCATAACAATGCAATGTAATTCCTCCGGCTGGTCGGACCCTACCCGCGGTTCCGAATTCGGCATAGTCTCGTATGACTGGAGTAACAGTAAAAATCAGTGGGCAAAGGCGCAACCTATGGACTGTGAAGAGAGATTGCTTGAGCAGGTGAGCTAGGATACGATAATTACGGTCGTAATTAATCTGCACCTTCATCCCCCCCCAAATCTAACTCGTCAACGCTAATCATTCATGCAACTCGCTTCGCTCGTTGCAGGCTAGTATGACTAAAAACGTTAACCCTAATTCACACATGTGGGTATATCGAAACGTCGTAAAAGCTCTACCATGGTTTACCTCCGTCCGCGAAATACTAGATGATCCAGATTACTCTGGTTTTTTCTTAAAGTTCGATCCGGATGTTGAAACTACGGTTGATAGGTGCGCGGCGGAGAATCAGACGAAGTGCAGTGAATTTTATCATGATCAGACGCAGGTGAGGAACAGTGAGGAGCGTAGTGACGATTTAAGAATACGTTAATTAGGGTCACAATTCGTCGGAGCGCAGTAGCTTCAGTCACGGCAGCGATAACTCCCTATCACTGCCACACATTTTTAACAAATTAAGGCCAATATTTTCACGCGACTCGCTACGCTCGTCTCAGACACCGGCTGTGCCTACAGAGGAGAATCCGAATCCTGATGGTTCTTGTGATCCTTCCGGATGTAACTCGGGAGAAAATCCCACGGGTGAATACCTCTTTGATCATCGCAACGGAACGCAGTTGTTGAACTGGATCATTGATAACCACATTCTGAGTGACACCGCTATTGGACACGAAGACGTCGACGGTATGTTTATGGACGATTTCTGGTGCAGTGACTTGGTGTGCGAGGACACACCAACTACTCCCGGTTGCCCGTGCAATGATCCCGTTCAGGGTGCGACTGAGATTGACGCTAATCAGCAGAAGGATATAGGTTTGAGTGATGAGGAAATTCGTGATTTGTATTACGCTTGGGATTCGAATATGGAGGCGATTCAACAAGCGATTCTGGACAATGGAGGGTACACTTGGTCGTTGATTAAGGGGCAGGATAACGCGAACGCGAGCCCTGATCAGCTCACGCAAGACAACTGCGCTGCGAGCTTGAGGGAAGCATGCTCTTCCACGAGCCAGGTGAGAAACTGCGAGGAGCGAAGCGACGAGCTGGAAATGCGATATTTTCGTTCGTGATCTACCTACACTACTAGCTCCAGTCTAGATAACGACGTCACAATCACCGCTACGTAATTCTAACACGTTAAACCCAATCCGCATGCGACTCGCTGCGTTCGTCGCACAGTGGCAGACGAACGCGAAGCTTTTCGGATTGACGGTGGAGGACAACGAGCCGAGTCAACTTGAGCAGGACGTGGCTTATTTCCTGCTGGCGAGAGGCGACTTTGCTTGGTTGGGCTGGGGTGTTTGGGGGATGACTTGGCCCTTTAACCCCGAGCCGGCTCACGGAGAACTCCCGCCTCTTCCGGACGGCGTGCCAATGCCTGAAATGATCGACAGGGACTTTGGCGCCCCTCAGGGAATCTGTGAGGAGGTCGAAGACGGCGTTTTCAGGAGGGAATGGAGCAGCGGAACTGTTGAGTTGGATTGCAATTCGTTTGAGGGATCGGTGCCTGAGGGGGCACTTTTTGAAAATGATTTGCCCGAGGTGAGAAACTGCGAGGAGCGAATGGCCGAGCTGGGGCTATCTCACCACTACGTAATTTTAACTCATCAACGTCAATTTTCACACAACTCGCAACGCTCGTCGCAGACGGTGGACTGGTCGCTGAAGGGCGCGGTGAGCCCTATCGGCGACGAGGCTGCCTGCGGCGGAGCCTGCTGGGCGTTTGCCGCGAGCTCGGCCGTGGAGTCCGCGAGGGTCATCTTCCAGGAGGGATCGGACCTGATCGAGCTTTCTACTCAGCAGCTCGTGAACTGCGTGTACCCTGGGTACGACTCTTGCGAGAGAGGTAAGTAGCCGTGAGGAGCGAAGCAACGAGCTGCGAATGCTACAATTACGGTCTCTTGATATCGAAGCTACTACCACCGCTACGTAATTCTAACTCATTAACACCAATCTTCTTGCGACTCGCTTCGCTCGTCGCAGGCGGCGATATGGGACAGGCGTTCGACTACGTTAAGGGGAATGGCGGGCTCTGCTCGAAGGCGGAGTGGGACTACGATGAGTCGGCGACTAAGCAGGGCAACTGCGACGTGAATTGCGCGGCTGTTGAAGGGTCAAATGTGAAGGGCTTCAAGATGGTCGAGAAGACCGAGGAAGCGCTGATGCGCGCTGTTGCGAGGCAGCCTATCGCGGTGGCGATCCAAGGTCTGGTGCCGCCTTTCAGCGAGTACAAGAGCGGTGTGCTGAGTGGAGTTGAGTGCGGTTCGGCTCTCGATCACGGAGTGCTCCTGGTTGGTTACGGTGTCGACGAGAACGGGGTCAAGTTCTGGAAGCTCAAAAATGATTTCGGAGAGGAGTGGGGAGAGGACGGTTACGCCAGGATCGAGAGGGGAGTTGGGGGAGCTGGGGGAGTTGGTATGTGTGGTATTTTGCTCGATGCGAGCTACCCGGTGATGTAAGAAAAAAGAATAATGATGACATCTATCTATTATTTTTCAATTAAACTGACATTCTTCATTAATTCATTAAGTCTAAGTCCAACCCTTTTCCTTCATCAAAATCCTGGAGAAGTTCTCTGCGATTGCCAATGTCGGACTGTTAGTGTTCCCGCTTGTAATGTTCACCATAACACTCGCATCACACACCCTCAATCCCTTAACCCCCCTAACCCTCAAACTTTTATCAACAACCCACCCCTCGTCCCCATCCTCTCCTCCCATCCTGCACGTTCCGCTCGGATGAAAAATACTGGTCCCCACTTTCTTCGCACACTCCGCCAGCTCCTCATCGCTCTCATATTTCATCCCCGGCAGCCACTCCTCCGGCTCGTACTTCCCAAAGCTCCTACTCCCCAGAACGATATCCCTCGTCATCCTCATGCCCCTCGCCGCCACAAGCTGATCGTGTTTCGTGTCTAAATACTTCGGATCGATCACCGGCTTATCCCTAACGTCCTTAGAGCCACCACTCAATTCCACCGCCCCCCTCGACGTCGGTCGTAAATTACAAACCGCCGCCGTCATCCCCGGAAAGTCGTGGAGCTTCTCGTCGCCGAACTTGTCCAAGCTGAGCGGCTGGACGTGCCACTGAAAAAAAAGTGTTAGGTTTCCTCCTTCACATTCTCGCTTCTCTCGTTCTCGATTCGCTCCACCTCGTCATAATCCTCGTACCTGCAGATCAGGAAACTCCAGCTCCGGCGAAGACCTCAAAAACGCCCCCAGCTGACTCGGCGCCATACTCAACGGCCCCGTCCGCCTCAGTCCGTACTCCACCCCAATCCTCGCTCTCCCAAATAACGAGTTCGCCATCGGATTCAAGCTCGTCGTACCCTCCGCCAGCTTAAACACCTGCCGCAGCTGCAGATGATCCTGCAAGTTCTGCCCCACCCCCGCCAACGCCACCCTCTCCCCCTCCGTCCCGCAACCAATCCCCGAGCACATCATCAAGTGCGGAGAGGATATCGCTCCGGCAGAAAGCACGACCTCCCCACCCTCCCTTACTCTAAACTCGTGCGTCTCCCGATCGTCAATAGCCCCTCCCTCCTCTTTCCAATACTCCACTCCCACAACCTTATTCCCCCCCCCCTCCTCAAAGACCAATTCCTTAACGACTGCTCCAGTCACAACGGTCAAGTTCCCATTATTATACACCCTCTCCCGCTCGTCCTTCACCGTCACGTACCGGTCGTCTACAAACGCCTGAAACGCGCTCACTCTAAGCCCTCCGCTCTGGTTAACCTGAAAGTAGCCAACTCCCTCCTCCTCTGAATCACACAACCTCTCGCTCCTAACCAACTCCTTCTTCTCCTCCACCGCGTCGCCAAAGCTGTCCAAAATATCCCAACTCAGCCTCTGCTTGTTCACCGGCCACTTCCCCTCCTTCTCTATACTCTCAAAGCACTCCTTCATGTCCTTCCCCTTCCAACCCTCCACGTTCCATCCGTCGTAGTCCCCTCTATTCCCCTTCTGATAAATCATCCCATTAATCGAACTACAACCCCCCAATGTCCTCCCTCTCGGATACTCTATTTCGCGATCCGGACCGACCATCGTCTTGAAACCGTAGCTAGTTGAAGGCATCGTCATAGTGTACAAGTAGCCGAGCGGAACGTGAAGCCAAGGACTCTGCGAAGTGAAAGGGTTCATCGAAACTAGATTGCTCGGGCCCGCCTCCAACAGCAACACCCGCGCAGACCTTGAAAGCCTATTTGCTAGGAGACTGCGACGATCGAAACGAATCGCATAAAATTGAACGATTGGCGTATTAGAATTAGTAAGAGAGACAACGCATTCTCTACTTTAATCACCGCCTCGCTCCTTATGGAGACTCGTAACACGCACCTCCCCGCTGTTCCTGGTCCAACAATGATCACATCGTACTTCATGTCGCTTGGACGGCTTCGGCGTCGAGACGACAAGAAGTGAAAAAGTGCTCAAGTTATTTCAAACGTCGATATGATGGGATACAGCTAATGTGAGTGTGTGATATAACTGATCTAAATATGTTCCAATAACTCAACGTTTGTGGTATCTATCGTAGCTATCACTATATGATTTTCCCCCAGATTTTGGAACCCTCAAAAAATCGCCTCCCTTCTCTCAATTTCCCTTACTGTAGTCCGACCAGTGATCTCTCCTCTTTTCCGAACACCCCTCTACCTCACGCTACCAAGATACTTTAAAGCCTATCGAAGTAGTGACTCGTGAAAAGGGTTTGAGGACATTCCAATCCCTCGCTCGCAGCGCCTAATCCCTCTCTTTCATCCCTCAATAAAATTATTCACCGCGTTCCACGTCACAGTACCTTAATTCAACGACGCGGCCAAAGCAAAAAAGCCAGCTTGCGCTTACCTTCTTCGTCTCTTGACTCAAATAAAGTTGGTTGCTAAAGCGTCGCTCGTAACCGCTCTCATCGATCGCTCTCAGTTAGATCATAATTATTAACTCTCAAGTCAAGCCATGCAATCTCTCCTCCTCCTCCGATCCACCCCAACGTCGCTTCGCGCGCTACGCGTTCAACGACCGCTGTTGCTATTTCGCAACAACACATGCGTTCGTTCGTTGTCTTCTATGTCTACCCCCTCCAACCCCCTAAATGACTCCAATCTCTCTGCAATGTCATCACGAGAATTGATAAAAATCCTAAAATCTCAGCCCGATAGCGCCAACTTAAAAAACGCCAACTTAAAAAGAATAGCAGACCTGGCGAATTCCCCAGCGTGGGTAGAAACAGCAACCTCCCCCGCCAACCTGTCCTCCACAATCCACCTAATGTACCTCCTAACCAAATCGGGGCACACTCAAAATCCCCTCCTGAACCACTTAAACTCGCACTCTCAAACCTTCCTACTCAGAAAGCACGCCTCAACTCACGACATCTCCCAACTTCTAACTGTTATCCGCTTAAAAAGAAGAAATCTAAACAGAATAACTTCCTCGATTCCGCTCAAATTCTTCAGAACGGCCCAACTGTCTCAATTGACCAACGCCTTCCACTGCCTCACACTCAACCATTTTAAATTAAATGGCATAAAGACCACCTCTAAAGACCACCTCCTCCGTTACCTAACATCCTCCTCCCCCCACCTCCTCCACCTCCTCTCAACCACCCCACCCTCTCCCGAACTAACCCACCAACTCTCCACCCTCCTCTGGTCCTTCGGTAAGAAGCCGCGAGGAGCGAAGCGACGAGTTTTGAACGCTATATTTGCGCGCGTACTTTGGCTTCCGCATAATTTGCCTTAGTCAGTGCACGTACAAGTTGCTGGCGTCGTCGCAACGCAATTTTAACTCGTCTTCGCTTCGCTCCTCTGCTCCTCGCTACGCTCGTCGCAGAAAAAATAACCTCTGGAAAATCAACCCACGAACGCCGCTTCCTCTTAAACCCCTTCATCGACTTAATCCCCGAGAAAATTAAAGGGAACTATAAGAACGTGAGAGATTTTAGGATGATTTGTTTGGGAGTATCCAAGGTTAGCCCTTTTAGGGTGGATGTTATGGGAAGTTGGGGGGATGATTGGGGTAGAATTATCGAACAAGGTGACATAAGAGATTTAAAGGTAAAACCCCTCATCATCGCCCTAACTACGATCGGACGTCACCTAAAATTCTAACACACTCAACTCTCCCTCAGGATATAATCTACTCCTCCCAAAAGTTCAACTCAATCCCCCGTCTCCTACTCCTCCAAATCGACTCCTCCTCCCCCCAACTAATAACCACCAACCGCGGCAACGACATTTGCATAATATTCTGGAGTTTAAGTAAACTAGGTTATTTTAGTTCGCCGCTGGCGATGGAAATTGATAACAATGAATTATGGAGGAATGTAGACTCCCGCGGAATATTAAATCTACTAGAAGTTTTTATAGAATGGGATGAAAGGTGTGTTGGGTTAGGGGAGTTTGTTAATCATAGCTTTAAATTGTTTAGAGGCGACGTTAATAACTTATCTCGTGTAGCTGAATGCATGGCGGATATGAAACAGAGTTTAAGGAATTGGACGAGGCACCTACATGATACTGAAGTTTTGAGGGAGTTAATGTCTTGTGAGGATGTGAGTGATTTGGCACTGTTCATTGTTAGTATGGAGAGGTTGGGAGAAAATATGGAGCATTTAAAGGGGTTGTTGGGGGAGGAGGAGCTGTTGGGATTGCAGGGGGAGTGCGAGAGGTTGAGGGAGGAAGCGGACAGGAAGGGGGGCGCGGTAAAGAGAGACAATGGAATGTTCAATGGATGGTTATAGATAGTTTGGTTGATTAAAAATAATAGATAGATGTGCACTTTGTAAATGTAATATGGCGCAAATTAACTTTTAAGGGTTTGGTTATGGTTATGG
>BLQM01000258.1:0-75002 GCA_012489335.1 Triparma laevis f. inornata
CACCATAACCATAACCATAACCATAACCATAACCATAACCGTAACCCTAACCCTAACACTAACACTAACAATTACCCTTACCCTTACGGTAATTTTGTACGTAGGTATTGAGAAATCAGCTGCTAATCTTTCTCAGATATATTCCCTCAATTTCAGTGTCGTCTATTACATCTTGCTGTACTCTTCACACGTATAACCAAAGCATATCACTCCTCCTTCGTCCTTCTTACGAACACTTAACGCTTCACTACTCGAATTCTAGGCAATCCTTGGCTGCTGTTCCCAAAACTTGTGAGATCCATCTTCCCTCCTCACCTTCTCCTCTCCCCGTCCCTCTGTCCTTACCCCCCTTCACTCCTGCCAACCCTTTTCTACCACAATGTCCACCATCCCCCCTCTCTTCCTCTCTCTTTCGTTCACCCTCCCCCCATTCCTCTCCCTTCTCCTCTTCTCCTCTCACTCCCCTCATTTAGTCTTCCTCGCTACGATCAGCAGCGTCACATTTATATGTAGCATGTTGGTAGGGAGTATACCGAGTTTGGTTGTTGATGTTGATGGGTGAGTGCGGTTGAGTCTGTAGTTTTAACGGAGCGAACGAAAACGATTCTCGTGGCATTCCAAAAACGGCAAATGAAATCTCTTATCGTATCCCGAACAAATCCATCGTTGCTAATTCCATATCAAGCTAAATCTAACCCCACTCCCCACTCCCCACTCCCCCACCCCTCCTTACAGTCCACTCTCCTCCTTCCTGGTTCTCCTCCTCCCCTCCCTCATCTCCCAAACCATCTTCAAACTCCTCTACATTTCCCTCCTAACCTCAAAATTCACTCAACATAACACTCTAAAATTCCTCGCCTCAAAATCAAGCACTCCCCCAAGTAGCGTTACAGTATTCAGTTCCGGTTACTCTACCGAAATCTTAATCTCGGCAATTTCATTTTCCTTAACAAAAGTCCTCCTATTCTCTGGTTCCTACATCTCCTCCTCCTCCACTGAATACGACGTAACTTCCACCTCAACAATCTCTAACTTCCAGGATTTAGATACAGTTCTAATTCTGCAATCATGCAATAACCTACCCTCGTACTGGAATGTTAGTATTCTTTCAGCGTTATTTAGTATACATGATATTCTAAACTTCATTTATCTTTATCACGCTGTTAGTAACCCTTCCCAACCTACTCTCAACTACTATAACATTTCAACCTTAACACTAATCCATATTTTAATGTCTTCAATTACTCTTTCGAATAATTGTGAGATTTATTTACCTGTTATTGGAGTGGCTGTGTGTGGAATGGGAGGGTGTCGTTATTGGATTTGGAAGAAGGAAGAGAGGGAGGGGGGAGTGAATGAATTAAGAATGAGTTTATCACAAAATCCCGTTTCGTGAAAAGTAAAATGAAGAAGCGTTTGCAAAAAAAGACCAACCAACATTTCTTGAAACAAACAAAAAACGCACTAAAAATACATCTCAATTCCCTACTTCCTCAACTCTCAACCTCTCCTCAATCAATCCAATAACCGAATCAACGCACTCCACATGCGGTGTAACATCCCTACACTCCCTCCTCGCGAATTCATAAACACCTTCTTCTCCTCCTTCACACCATTTAAGATTAATGAAACTCTCGATATTCGTAATTTCATCGATTTTATTAACCTCAAATTCAACGCATCTGCGACGACGCGTACGCGTAGTGAGGAGACACGAACGATTAGTGTTAACGAGGCATTGAACTGCGTAGCGAAGTACAAGGATGATCGCTCGTTTAGATGTAAGCTACTGCGCTACGCCTAAGTACTCGCTCCGTATCATATTCTACCCCTAAACTCCTTCACCCCAAATCCTCTGGCCGCGTTCGCTCTTCGTCTCCAGTCCGTACCTCCCTAATTCTCTACATTCATCTAAATCATTCACGATTTTAAAAGTACTATAAAACTTCTGTACATCACCGTCACCCTTTAATTCTAAAGACTGTAAATTCCCTTTAATAATATACTCCCCAACCTTAAGTTTCGTGATTATAGAACCTTCCTCTGTAAAACTAACACAACCAATTCTTTCCATAACTCCATTCATCAAATTAACTTCCTTCTTCAATTGCACGTTACTTTGTATAAAGAATTTAGTAGAGAAACCTGAACCTATCCATTTTAAATCGTAACATATTTTACTTGATCTTTGACGTTCCATAAATACATTCGCTGGTTCATCGACTTCCACGGTTAAAGCAAATTTAATATCGCCGATTACGTAACAACCTCCGTCTTTGGGTACATCAAATCCAACTTGGACGAGGGAAGATGAGAGGTTGGATAGGCCGAGGTCTTCAGACTGGAGATTTTTTAACATTAGAAGACGGGAGTTGGGGTAAGTTTGATCGTTGTCGGAATCGCGACCTTGACCTTCTGGGGAGGTTGCTGCGGAGAGTGCGGAGAGTGCGGAGAGTGCGGAGAGTGCGGAGAGTGCGGAGAGTGCGGAGAGCGTGTTGGTAGTGGGCTTTGTCTTGACGTCGCTTCGCTCCTCGTTGCCTCACCTAACATAGGATAAACCTTATACCCCACCAAATCCCCATCAGCGATCGCATTGAAGATAAACCAATCAACCGCCTGTTCAATCCTCTCCTCCTCCGCTTTCTTCAACAATATCTTAACCGCTCTCGGCCTCAGAAGCATCGCAAATGCTCCAGCTCCGTGAACTCGGATTTCCCTCGACATCCTCTGAACGTTCACTCCCCCAACACTGAACACAGTCGTATCACCGTAAATATCTTTATCATCTAAAGTCCCCAAAAACACAACATCCCACTGATGATTATGCCTCAACTCCTCCAATAAGTCCTTCCAAATCCCTCCAACCCCATCCTCAAAAACAACATCATCCTCCAAAATCATATGAATCCTACTCTCCCTCCCCCAAACCTCCTCATACTCTTTCCTCCCCTCCAACCCCTCTAAAAATTCCCAACACCTATAATGACTATACGCGCACCCCAACACATTACTCCTATACCCATGATCATGATACGGATTACTACTCCCACCTCCGTACCTCCAATCCTGTAAACTGAAGATATTTGATATTTTAAGATCGTTTATTATATCTAATGTTTTACCGTCGGTTGCGGGGAGACGGGATATGTCTGATAGGTCAAGGTTTAAACTTGTTTTTAAATGCTCAATTATAGTCTCCCAACGATCAGGTCTTCTATCAAGGTTTATTATAAGAGTTGTATCAACGCCACGTTTCGTTCTCCTACTCGTAGACAGTGAACGCTCGTATACTCGGTAAGGACCATACAGTTGTCCTACAAAATCGTCTAATACTACGTCGATCTTTCCAGGACGAATGCCGTGTTTACCGAGTAAACTGTACGTAGGAGTTAATTGATCGATGAGTGTTAGATATTTACATTAATGGAGGATCAGACGGAGGATTTCGAGAATTCTCACCTAGCTTCAACGTCTAACTCTCCCTCCTTCGCTCCTAATAACCCAACTTTTCCTCCTCCAACTAAGTACGAGGAGAGGAGGTTGGAGAAGGTTGACCAGTTTTCCCAGGACCAGACGGACCAGACTATTTTATCGATTAGAATGTATTGAAGGCCTGTACGTTCAAAGTAAAACTGAGATTGCGAGGACATCACGAAACGGGTCTCCGAGTTAGTCTAGTGCATTCTCAATACGTGCGTCATTTCCCTCCTCACAGAATTTATCTCACCTCCCAATCCTCCTCCAACAAAACATTCATCGTACTAAAATCAACTGCCATCCACCCCTCCACAAACGTACTAACCCCCCTCTCCCCCCCACACCCCTGCCCCGTAACCACAACCCTCGGAGGTTGACCTAAAGGTTGAGATGAACCTGTACCTCGATGGATCGCACGTTTGTACGCTAACCTCCTAATCTGAAACGTTGATATTTGATCTTCAACGAACGCTCCAATAACCTGCGCGTCAATAATCTCTTCGACGATTATGCGATTTGCCTGTGAGTTTATTAACATAGCTAATTCTTGAAGTTTGCTACCTCCTGTTATGATGTTTGGAGGTATTTTGATGTATAACCCATGAAGCTTATCAACGCCGATGGGGCCTACGCAGCAGGACCAGGGACGGGGGAAGGGGGAGAGAGAAGGATGGAGTAAAGGATGTGGCAGGGGGTCATCAGGGGGGACGTTATGTGATGATTCGTCTGAATGAGCGTAACCCCCTTGAACAGGATATAACGCTAGTAACAAAAACGAAAGTAAAACTAAACGGAACATTTTGGGATCAGGGCCAGGATTTTGAGGATGATGGTGTGATTTTTTTGAGTGCATTTTCCAACATATTTCTTTCAACGTTTTATCTCCTTACACTCAACTTCCTCTACATCCTGTTACTCCCTCAATATCTCCATTAATCTACCTAAAACCTCTAAATAGTAACGTGAAAATGTCAAACAAATCGTCGACAAAGTCGACGCCAGTTCGAGTGATGAATTCGATCAGAGTCCTCGACTCAATGAACTCAACCGCTGGTGATCTTGATAAAGGTTTGAAATTATTGGGTTACGTAAGTTTCAATGTTGTGTTTTAATTTTATCGTGGGTTAAACCAGTCAATAATCTAACATTCCCTCGACACAGACCTGTAATCTCCTAACAATCCTCCTCTCTCCTTCCGGTCGCGATTCCATGTCCAACCCTACATCCCTCACAAAAGGATTATTATCTATGCACGATAACATGTCTATTGCGAGGTATGCGCTGAGGATTGTTAATGGTATGCCGAGTACTGTTGGTGCGGTCGTTGATGGGAGTTGGGAGTATGGGGATTTAGAGGTACGCAAAAAAATGTTTCGTTCGGAGAGGAAAATGGAAAAAAGTGGAAATACTAACGGGGACGATCTTCAACCCTTCTCGAGCAGGAGTACGAGCATTTACTCGACGAAAAGTCAGACTCCTCCAACCGCATATCCTCCCCTCTCGCATTCATCGCTGAGAAGAGGTGAGGTTTCGCTGTCTTGGGAGTCTCACGCTTCAGACGTCACTTCACTCCAAAATATTCGCGCTTGTGATTTTGTGGCAGCAATAGACTAAACGCGCACGTCGCTTTCGCTTTCGCTTTCGTCGCTACGCGAATTTCTAACGAGTTAACACCAACGCTGAATGCGAATCTCGCTACGTGAGGAGCAGTCTCCCTTATTCAATGTTAGGTTATTACCCGTTAGAGGCTATAGCGTACTTCGGTTGGATGGCTCCTGGTTTGCTTTATGATGAGGTGAGACTTAAGGATTCGGTTCGGCTCACGTCCGTCTTAAATATGTTCTAACATTAAATCCTCGTTTCGTTCCTTATCATGTAAAAATTAAAGTCTCCTCCAACCTGTCACATTGACGCTTCCCCGTTTAAAAAACTCTGGTCCTACCTCCGCTCCAAAGAAAACCACCCTAAAACAAATCTTATCTCGGCCGCATCCTGCGCTTTCTGGCTTTGGTATATAATCGCTGATATTATAGTTCAATCTGATCGAGTTAAAAGGTTGAGTGCTGTTATTAAGGAGTTAGAGGAGGTGAGGCGTAGCGAGTAGCGAAGCAAACGAGTTGGGAAACCACGATCGTAACTCAACTGCACTAGTAGCTTCAGTCTTAACATCGACGCTAATCTTTTGTCGTTGCTTAATTCTAACTCTTCAACGTCAATCTTCACACGACTCGCTGCGCTCGTCGCAGAGTGGGAATGAGAGTAAAGAAAAGGAGGAGATGGTGGAAGATTTAAAGGGACAGTTGGTTGATAGCAAGGTTATGCTTACTCGTGAGGTGAGATGAAAACGTGTGAAATGACTGGAACGTTTAAGACCGAAAAAGTATTTTAACATGTTACGCGTATTTTTTTTTATTAGTGTTTCTTCCTACTTCCAGGGGTTCACTGGAGCCTTCCGACGTGGGACTCGAAACCTCTTTTACCTCGTTGGTTGTTGACTTCTTTGATGTTCGGTGAGGCTGCGACAGGATTCGTGCATAGCTATTTTAAGAAGGAGAGGGCGTTGTTGGGGAAGTAGAGGACGATTTGGAGAAGATGACGGGAGGTTTGTGTAGGTTTGCGGGAATTTAATTATTTTAGGGAGTTTTTTTTAGTTTGAACTAGAAATATTTTCAGCCTTGAATTATCCCCTCTTCAACCCCTCCCCCTTCCTCCCCCCAAACCCAACCCCCTCCTTAAGCCATCAACATCTTGTCCTTCAAATCCAAAACGAGCTCTCCGAACTTTCCCCAGCTCTTGCCCTCGAGCTTATCACAGAGGGCGTTGACCTCCCTGGACGCGCTCTTGTGCGAGGAGAAGACGAGGACGCCGACGATCCGTTCGTTGAACACGAGGGAGCCGTCTGTTTCAGACTTAGAGAGCTGCGTGCTGGCGAACCTGTGTGTGAACGTGAGCGTGAGCGAAACCGTGTTAGAATGAAAAAGCAGAGATGTTGATATTGCAGCAAAATGGTTCTTCTACTCACCTAACCATCTCCTTGCTAGCTGCGCTTGATTCAAGCACGAGCATCATACAGTACTTGGCCACTACACTGACGCCGCAGTTCCTGGGGATGAGCTCTTCGACGGTCCTGGCTAAAGTGGCCTGGTTCTGGACGTCGTATGAGCAGGCCCTGTAGACCTCTTCGACGACCATCTTGCCGTTCATTTTCACGGCGTGAGCGAAGATGGTCTTCATGGATTTCTGCGAGCGAGTAAAGCGATCGAGTTAGATTCAGAATGTCCGTGTTCGCTTTTCGGATTAACAAAGCAATCGTACCTCATCATCGGCGCTCAAATCGTTGCAGCCGAGCATGGCGCGGAAGACTCCGCGGGCCTCGTCGCCGAACTTGGCGAGCTGCAGCGAGGAGCAAAGCGACGATGATTTAGTATAAGTATAATGTTCTGAATTGTCGTAATATGATCCCAGCTCGTCGCTTTGCTTCTAGCTGTGGCTCACCTGCAGGAACGCACGGCCGTAGGCCAAGAAAAGCTCGGCGCGGAGCTCCTTGTTGTCGGTCATGAGCTCGCCCCAGCTCTCGAACATTGTGGCGATCTCGGCTGAGCCGGCGCCCTCGCCTCCGACGGCGAGCCACTCTCCGAAGATGACGAGGCCGCTGTAAAGGGTTGGACGAGCGATAATAGTTTGGGTTAGAAACAATGAGTAACAATGAAAGCGGCGGTGCCTCGAATCACCTCTTCATGAGCTGAACCGCGAGCGCATGGCCCTCTCCGATGCTGGAGCCAACAACGGGCTCCTCAGTCTGGTCTCCGAACTCGTCGTTAGCGGCAGCAGCCGCCGTCTTCTTCTTCTGTTTGGGGCGGGACTTGGCAATGGGGCTCAAGACGTCTCCTCCAAGCCCGAGGATGTCCTCGTCGCTCTTCTTGGCCGAGAGCGCAGGCGCGATTTTCTGGCTGAGCCATGTCAGCAGAGAACGAGCGTTCTCATTCAACTTGAAACTGTCGTTCTCTTCGTCGTCGCTGACGTGGGCGATGCTGGCCTCCTTGTGGAGCGCCATTCGGCCGTAAATCTCACAGGCGCCGATGATGATGTCGACCTTCTGGCCGTCGATGACGTCGCCGCTCTCAGTCCTGACGATCTTCTCCGCAACACTGCGGGCGCACTCGAGGGAAGACTCCAATACCTTGCAGGCGTTCTCGCACTGCAAAATCTTCGCCCTGGCGGCGATACTGCTGGCATCCGAGCCGCCCATGATATTCTTGAGGATGATCAGGGCGGCCGGAGCCTTGAGGGTGGGAACGAGCGAGGTTATCGCTGTGGCGAGAGTTTGTAGGGTGTGTGTTAGAGTTCGAAGAGGATGGCGATTTGAGCGAGGGGGGTGGCGGTCATGTGTGCGCTCTCAGTCGCATTATTGCTGCCGCTTTATTTTCGTCTGGGGTCCTCTCATGACGCTCCTCTTTCGCTCTCACGTGGGAGCCGCCGTAATGAGACAACCTTTACCAGTTTTGAATATATCATTATCGAGCACATTCTTTCTATCAAATTGCTCCATAGATTTCGTCGTACCTCCAGCGGAGGAAATCTCCTTGTTCTTCCTCTTGCTCTTCTTCTTCTTGTTTTTACCGCTGCTGCTGCTGCCTCCAGCATCCTCGATCTCGTCGTCGGCCTCGTCGGCCTCGAAAAACTTTTGGATGCTGTAGCCGAGGCTGTTGCAGACCACGTCCTCCTTGCCCCACTGGCAAAGGAGCGCGATGTGAGGAGTGAGCTCGCGGCCGATCTCCTCGGTCATGTCGTCGGTGGAGGCGGCGACCCGGAGTTTCTCGGTCAAGGAAACGACCAGGCCCTCAACGGCTTCGACAGGCATGTTTCCGGCGCAGGAGAGCAGCGCGGCGCAACACCTGTTGGCGTTGTACTTCTTGTCGCCGTCGTTCTCAGAAACGGCAGCGACCGCCTTGGCGTCGAAGTGCGAGTGGGCGTTGGTGAGGACCTTGCCCTTGAACGCGTCCAAGAGAGTCGTCTTGCTCGCTTTGTTCTTGGCCTCCTCGAGCTCTCCAGTGATGGAGCTCCAGAGAGTGTAGATGCTCTCGCAAATGGAAGCCATCAGAGCACTATCCTTTGCGTTGAGGATTCCGCCGGCGGCGGGGGGAGGAGGGGGCATTTCAGAATCGGCTCCGCGCTTCTTGGACTTCTTCTTCGCGGCCTCCGCGGCGGCGACAGAGGCCCTCTCGACGTCGACAGAGGTCGCGAGGCACTTCAAAAGCATAGCGACCAACTTAGCCACGGTCGAGACGCTCATGATGCTGTGGAAGGTGCCGTAGAAGACCTTGGCGGCCTCAGGCGACTTCTTCATGAAGTCGATAGTCCTCGTCATCTGCTGGGAAGCAGTGACTTCCGGGCCCTGCGGGAAGTACGAGTTTTGGAGAAGCTGGGACATCTCCTTGGCGACGAGGCTGTGGATGGCGAGGAGCGAAGTGACGAGTTAGAGGAAATTCGGAGGCGAGATGAACTGGATTTAACGCTCAGCGGACGGGCTTGTATTGAAGCGATGAGCAATTGAGGCAACGAGCTCCGAGCTCCGAAGCGACGAGCACCTGAGCTCCCCGCTGTCGTCGCTCGCCGAACCGAATTTAACGCTTACCTGTCGACGTCCTCGTTGGCGAGCCTGCAACGAGCATAGCGAGTCGCGTGAAAGTTGGCGATAATTTGTTAGAAATGCGTGGCGATGATAGTTATGTTGCTGTTGTGTTTGAAGCTACTAACGCAGACGAATTACGACCGTAAATATCGTAATCGTAGCGAGGAGCGAAGCGACGAATTGAACGAGGAGTTTCAATATGAGCGGCGTTTTCGAAGAGCCTCCTCGTTGTAATTCTAACGCCTTCGTAATCTCGTCGCTCCGCTCTTTGCCAATTTAGAGTGTTCTTAATGCTCGTCCCTTCGCTACTCGCAGTGGCGAAATATAGTAATATCAGCTCGTCGCTTCGCTCCTCGCAGTGCCTTACCTCGCGTGCAAGTGGGGCACCTTGACGATGTGGAAGAACTTGATGCCCCTCGTGGTCTTGACCTTCGCCAAAAGCCTGACCATGGCGAGCTTCACGAGCTTATCGTGGTCGTGGATCATGTTGGCGAGAAGGGGCAACATGCCCTTGAGGACGCCGTGGGAGGCGTCGTTCTCCATAATCAGGCACAGGCCGTTGATGGCTGCCATGCGGACTTTGGGGGAGCTGGAGTCGCACGCCTGCTGCGTCACGATGACGTTGAGCAGCTGGCGGATGTCCTTGATGGGGAGGAGGTCCCAGAACGACTTGATGGTCATGGCGCAGTTTTCACTGCGACGAGCGAAGCGAGTCGCGTGAAGATTGGCGTTGACGAGTTAGAATTACGTCGCGAAGACTTAAACTTAAGCGTTGAGTCTGAGGCTACCAGCGGAGCTGAATTGCCAGCGCTTCGCTCCTCGTGCCTTCTCACCTGGCCGCGACTCTGACCCTCACGTCCCTGTCGACCAGAAGGCTCGAGAAGGCGTCGACGCCCTTCTGGATGGTCTCGATCTTCTTCTTGGCGTCAGCCTCGGGGTCGTGAAGAGGGAAGGTGTCCGCCAGAATCCCGCACGCAAAGTTGCGGACATGGCCGTTGGCGGCGTTGATGTTCCTCCACAGGATGGGGTTGTACATCCTGAAGAGGAGAGCGTCGACCTCGGGATCCTTCTTCGCCTCGTGGAGGGGCTTGAGGGTAAGGCGGATGTTCTTGGCGAGGTTGGCGTCGGCGACGGTCATGCTGCGAGCGTAGCGAGTGTGAGATTAAAGAGAATCGAGTTTCTCGAACCGAGAATTTTGACTCACCTCGCCTCCATCAGAGGCTGGAGGCAAAGCTCCTCGATGTTGCTCCTGATCTCCTCCTCCGTCGCTCCTTTCCATGCCCTCAAGTAGATCTCGCCGTAGCTGCGGAGTTGCTTAGGGTTCGCCTTCACGAGCTGGGACTTGACAGCGTCGTGGACGTCGGTGGTGAGGTGGCGGTCGAGGGTGAACAGGTGAACGAGGAACTTTAGTCCGCATTCGGAGGTCAGGTAGGACGGGGAGGAGATGGTTTTCATCAAGAACTTCTTGAAGATGTCCCTGTGAGTGAGCGGCGAGCGTGTGTGTGTTAGCGGGAGTTTGATTTGGGGGAAAGTGGGGGGGATGGGCGTTTGGGGTTGTGTGCTCTCAGTCGCATTATTGCTGCCGCTTTGCTTCACTCTGGAGTCTCTGCATGGCGCTCCTTTATCGGTTGCCCGTGGGAGTCGCCGTAATTAGACAACCTTTACCAGTTTTGAATATATCATCATCGAGCACAAAAATAATTCTCGCCCAATTCTACACTCACATGCCCTCCTCCTCGAAAGCGATCTCGCCGAAAGCCTCCCTCAACCTCCAAACCCTCTCGACGTCCTCCTCCCTGCAGTTCATATCGCAGCTCTTGATGAGCAAAAGAGGCAGCAGGTTCAGGATGAGGTCCTCGCAGCCGTTGAACTTCTTGAGGTAGAACTTTTCGCACATCTTCATGATGGAGAGTTGGAGGGAGGTGGAGGGGGTGACGTAGAGCTTGGAAAAGTCGATGAGCTGATCGTGGAGGGTGCGAGCGCAGCCGCAGATCGCTATTGGTGGGGTTTATTTATTTTATTTGCGTGTTAGAGTTGTGTGCACACGTGTGAAATTATAATTATAATGATTACCTTCTTCCAGCGTCAGCTTCTTCGTCGATTTACCCTCATATGTTTCCATTCCGTTCTTCGCTTCGCCCTCGAAAAGGGTGGGGTTACTCGTAACGAACGCCTCAACGCTCACAGCGACGATCTGTACGAGAAGGGATTACGAGTTAGAAAAGAAGAAGAATGAGAGTTAACGATTGAGAAAGTATGCTCGACGTACCCTCAAAAAGTTAAGGTGCAACTCCGCCTTCTCGTCGCAGACGACGTCGCCCTTCTTGCTAATTAAACTGTCGTCTGCGTCCTCGAACAGGGCTTCGGGAACGTAGAGCTCGTCCTCGAGCACACTGTCGACCGTAGCCTTGAGTGAGCGGAACGCGGAGGTGGCCTGTGTGGTGAGCGATGAGCGGCGAGCGAAGCGAGCCGTGTTAGAATAACAATGCGTAACACGCGTTACACGAGTTGCTTCGCTGCGACCACACATCCTCATTGCTTCACTCACCTCCTTCCTCCCCAAAGCTTCAATAGCATCCACATACGCACTCTGACTCGGGTTGTACTTTCCGTACAGACCCACTAAGGACACCACTGGGGTAGGTCCCGAGATGGCCTTGATGATGGAGGTGCGGAGGGAGGTGGACATGGTTGAATGCACTGCGGGGGAGGGTCGTTTCAAGGAGAGAGTTAGTAAAATTGGAATTGATCGGGATGGGAGTAAAAGTACGTGAATTGGAGAAGGTTATAGAGGTTTTATACGATCACGGCACGGCATACATAGTGCCGCCACAAACACTTCGCGTTGGGACCTCCACAGTTGGTTCGTTTTATTTCGAATCGATTTGGTAGAGAATTGCAATAGACCAGTCCTCTTTAAATACGCATCGTATCGATGAATCAGGCAGCATCCGTGCACCATTGTATGACAAGCGTACGCCTGGTCCCAGTCTCAACTCACGTCTGTACTCAACAAGCCACAAACAACGATCACTCAAATTCCCAATCATTTTCCAGCCGTTTACCACCCAAACCAAAAAGTAAATTTTAAACGCTGCGCAAATACTAACTATATATATCAGACCTGTCCATTTCATTTGTTTTGGGTCGTAGTGATGAGCGTGATGGCTCACTCTAGTTGGTTGAGGACATTTTTAACAAAACGATAATCACACCGTCCATCCCGTGGCTGCTGAAAGATGAGCCTGGGTTGATTCATTTGGCGTTGCTTTGGCATCTTCGTTAATCGTGATGGGTCTAGTTAAACAATTACCTCCACCCAACATCCGCCCCATACCCACCGCACCCCCTCTAACCCCTCCCCCAATACTTCGACGTTCACGTCAACAACCTTCGTTTCCGACCTCCCTTCAGACACCAACAACAACCATGGACTCCTTTGGCTTCAACAACAACTCCACCCTCCCCGGTTTCGAGAACTCCCTCACAGGCACCGTCAAGTGGTTCAACATCAAATCCGGCTTCGGTTTCATCACCCCCGAGGACGGTACCGATGACATCTTCGTTCACCGCTCCTCCATCGTCGACGAGGGAATCCGCGATCTCAACGATGGGGAGAAGGTCACCTACAAGATCGTCGTCGAGGACGGAAAGAACAAGGCGGCCAATGTGCACGTTGAGGCCGGAGCCGACGGCAACCCTCCCCAGAAACCCAGGAAGTGGCCTGAGGGCGTGAGCGCCAGCGAGGGCAAGCAGATCGGGCAGGTCAAGTGGTTCGACGTTACCAAGGGATTCGGGTTCCTCACCCCTCTTTCCGGAGGAGAGGACGTCTTCGTCCACAAGTCCTCCGTCTCCGGATCCGCCAAGTCCGGCAAGACCCTCATGGAGGGAGAGGAGGTCGAGTTCGCCATCGAGAATGACGACAACGACAAGCCCAAGGCCGTGGGAGTCTGCGGACCCAACGGAGAGGCCGTCCAGGGAGTCCCCCAGAGGAGGTACGGTGGAAACAGGTGCGAAGTCACAAGGAGCGAAGCGACGATGTGGGAGAAAACGTCATATCTGTGTTCGAAATGAGGCTCCTCTCGTCTTCGGCATGTCTCTGTTCTCTGAGTGATGCTTTCAACTAGATGTCGCTCCTGCTGATCTTGCTCGAACGCCATATCTCTGTTCGAAATTAGAAATGAATAGTCTCAGCTCGTCGCTTCGCTCCTTGCTGGCTCCAGTCTCAACGTCGATGCTGCTTTCGTCGCCGCTCGTTTCTAACACGGCTCGCTTCGCTCGTCACAGGGGAAGGGGAGGACCCAGGAGGAACAACAACGAGGATTAAACGTTTTGTAGTCAAGCGGTCAATTACTGATAGTAGTTCTTAGGATATCATTTTTAGACGGAAACGTTTGCGGAGGGAATGTGAATGTTAAGGTTTAAGCAGGGAAAAAGAAAATTAATTACCACCAACACAGATGGAGGGATAAGCCATAAGGCACGTATGCGTTGTATAAAAATGTAAATGTTCTTCTAAACGTTGTTAACTATAACCAACCCCCCCCATAAACTCCCTTGCATCCGGTACATTCCCATTAAACTCTGCTCCTCTGAAATCGAACCCTGGATTCTCTTCCCCGAACCGTTCTAGCATTAATGATTTTCGGACTTCTTCTTTTGCTTTGGCGTCTAATTCACTGACTCCGAGTTTTGAGATTAACGGAGATGGCCATAGTTCACCTTTTCGAACTGCGGCGAAGCGAGCCGACGAGTTAGTGCACGTTTTCACGTGTATTTAATTCGAAACGTTTTAGAAATTCATTCACCTTTCGCTAAAGTTATCTCAATCCTTCCATCATCAACCAACCAACAACTATCACCCAAATCAACCTTCCCATACGTAGGTTCATCAATATAAGCTTGACTGTAATCTTTAATTCCCACGGTTAAATGAGAGACGGTTATGGTGACTGTGATTTGGGAGGGAGGGACGGGAGGGGAAGGGATGTAGATTTCGAGAGTTTCGAGATTTTGCTGAAGAGGAGAGAAAAGATGGTATTTGAGTGTCTTGTAATGCACTCACATCAGAGGAAACCACGTGACGAGAACTTACCTTCCACTCATAAACAGTCCTACCCTCATGCGTAAACTTATATAAACCAGGTTCACTCCCCTTCTCCGTCATCTTCATTGGCATATCCTTAAAAGTCTCATTCGTCATAGGCTGTTCAAGTGCGGCTTGCAGTGTTTGTGCAGGTTGATCGAGGTGAGAGGTGTTGGTGTTTTTTAGCTCGGTGGTTTGATCTTGGGAGGTGAAAGGTTTAGGAACACTAACGGAGGGTTTGGAAGTATTTAAAATTGTGAGAGATGGGGGTGAATCGTCACAGGAATCGTCGGAGTCGAGGTTGTCCCATTTGGAGTAATTGAAGGACGACATTTTAGGATTGATTGAGGGAACGGAAGGGATGAGGACTTGGAGAGGTTGTAATTCTTTGAAATTACGTAATATGAAGGTTTTAAGCCGCAGGATCGAAGGTTTTATATTATCAGTTCAGCTTGAGAAGAAGTATGGTGCCGTATCTATCGTATATGCTGTGAAAATCAGATCGCTTTTCTAGAGTGCAAATCTCTGAGATTTCCCTCAGCCTATCCTGAATCCCCACGCCACACAAACCACGCGAAACAATGTTCAGGTCCACAATTAAACAATTAACCCGCCGCTCCCTCACCCTCCGTCACTTCACTTCCCCTCCCCCCTCCTCAAACCGCTCCAAAATAATCGCCCTCTCCGGGCTCGTCGGCCTCGGTTATTTCGCGTACTCCACCGCTCAACTCGAAGACGACTCTAATCCAGTTAGTTCCTTATTTGGAGGTTTTGGGAAGAAAAAGAAGATGAATGTGGGTAAACCTTTGAAGAGACCACCGGGGATTATAGGTTAGTTTGTACTTGAGAATCTTCATGATCGTCGCGAGGATCAGACAATGTTTTGGAGGGTGAAGTTTCGGAAGGAGTTGGGGCCGTTGATCTTTCCATGCTGGATGTTTTGGAGGTTGAGCTCGGCTTGGATGGCGTCGCCGACGCTGGAGATCGGCTTAAGGAAGGTGGAGCCGTTGTTGCCGTTGATGCTGTTGAGGAGGACCTCGGATCCGTCACTCCGCCTTCTCAACCTCCTAAAAAACTAACACCCTCTCCGCATTCCCCCCCCCCCCCTCCCCTTCTAGCCCTCCTCCCCTCTGCCTCCTTCCTAAAGCAATTCACCCTAAAAACCCCTCACCCCGACTTAAACACCTTAACCCTCCTCTACTTCTCCGCCCCCTGGTGTCCTCCGTGTCGTCATTTCACCCCTGTCTTAAAACAATTCTACGAAAAAGTTAACTCAAAAGGTATGAACGTTGAAGTTCTTTTGATACCTTGTTCAGGATCTGAAAATGAAGAAGAAGGTTTAAACGAGAATAAAAGTTATTACGAAGATTATAACATGGTGAGGAAACTGTCTCAGAGTCTCAGCGACAACGTTACGAATACGTTAATTACGGTCGCAATTCGAAATTCATTTGCGCTAGTAGCTTCAGTTATGGCAGTGATATCCCTATCACCGCCACACATTTCTAACAAATTAACGGCAATATTTTCACGCGACTCGCTACGCTCGTCGCAGCCCTGGTTACGGTTCAATGAAACCGATCCTAATTCCATGGATCATATGAACACCTTAAAAAAGAAACACGGCGTTTGGGCGGGACCTTTAGATGGTAACACTTTTAGAGGAGGTGAACATAGAGGTATACCTACTTTGATTTTAGTGAATGGAAGGGGGGAGGTTGTTTATGATATGGCGAGGGATGATGTTGAGAGGGCGAGTGCGGAGGGGAGGGAGATGGAGTTGATTGAAGGGTGGAGGGGAGCTTGTGAGGCTAAGAAATAGAAAGTTTGATTTTGTTTTTGAAGTGGTTTTTGGGGTTTTGTTTAGGAGGATTGGAGGAACCGGAGATAACTGATGATTTCGGAGGTTACGTCACCACCACCGCTACCAACATCAATTTTAGTAGGTATTGCCTCAGAGCAATTGTAGAATTGGCCCTTCGTTGAGACTAGCTTGTAGCATTCCAAAAACACGTCCATTGCAAGCTTACCAATACCGTCATCGATTTTAGTTCGCCGCAATTGAAGAAGGCTTGATGACCTAATTCTCCAACCTGCGACGAGCGTAGCGAGGAGTATTAACGAGAGGTGTGGAACGAAGCGACGAATTGGTTTGGAATGATATTAAAACGAGAAGCGAAGCGACGAATTGAAGAAGGAGTTTCAATATGAGCGGCGTTTTTGAAGAGCCTCCTCGTTATTTATGAAGCCTTCGTAATCACGTCGCTCCGCTCCTCGCTAGTTTAGTATGCCCTTAATGCTCGTCGCTTCGCTCCTCGCACCTTGGTGTGCTTAAGCTCAACAACTTCTAGACTGGAGCAATTCCAGAAGCCATATTGTCCAATCAACCTTAACGTCATGGGGAAAGATACGGCAGTCAATCTAAGGCAGTTGCCGAAGGCAGCGTAACCGATCTCCTCAACGCCCTCGGGGATGTCAACAACGACCATATTGATGGCCCATTTGCAGGCACGCTCTCTAACCGTCGTAATATTTAGAAGGAAGATCACCTGCTTCACCAGCTTGCGTCTCCCCTCTCTCGCATCAGCAAATTCTATACTTATATCCTGCGACGGGCGAAGCGAGTCGCGTGGAGATTGGCGATTATGCGTTAGATCCAGAAGCGATGAACACGACGTTGACGTAGAGATTGACGCTGCTTGCGCAATTGATCAATAATAGAAAAATGGCGCATTATCAGCTCGTCGCTTCGCTCCTCGCAGCTTCTCACCTTCCCATTGCACCGCTCCCAACTCCCTCACCAATAACATCCTCCACCACACCCTTCCACGTCTTCGTTACACACCTCAACGCCATCAACGCATCAACTAGAACGAACTCAACGAAGAATCTCTTGAACTCGGGCGTGGCCTTAAAGTCGTCAGCGTGAGGAGCAGGAACATTTGTGGAAAGGAGTTGTTAGGAGCGGAGGTGGGAGATAACGTTGGAGGTAACCTCGTCGACTATTCATAGCCAATGCTATCATCGCTATCGATATCGCTAAAGGTAACGCGGCTAACGTCAATGCTGGAGGGGACTAGCTTGAAGCAGTTTTCGAAGACGTCGTCACCAAGCTCAACAAGCGAGTCCGGGATCGTCATCGATTTTAGTTCTGAGCACTCGTTGAAGGCTTCTTTGCCTAATTCTTGAAGGTTTGTGTGGACGAGATCGACATTCTCTAGGCTGTCGCAATTCATGAAGGATTGTCGACCAATCGATGTTAACGTTCTCGGGAAAGATATATCTGTCAAACTACGGCAGAATTCGAAGGCATATGCACCGATGGTCGTGACGCCCTCGGGAATATTAACAACGACGAGATTGGCAGCACAGCAGCAGGCACGCTCACCGACCCTCGTAACATTTGAAGGAAGATTACCCGCATTGCGAACCAAACCTTCTTGCGTCGAAATTCAGCGTCCTCCTCGCATATATCCATCCCGCTGTGAACGATCGTCGTCGTCTTGCCTCTATCAATGTCCTTGCTCTCGTCGATCACCTTCTCCGGTAAAAGCTGTTGGGAGCGGAGGTGGGCGATAACTTTGGGCGTTGGGTCCATCTCCATATTATAATCATTAGGATCATGGTATGACCTGACGTCAACCCAAATGTTCTCATGATTGTATTCGACTAGCTTCAAACAGTTGTGGAAGACATTCCGACCAAAGCCCTTTGAAGCGAGCGCGGGATTCTCACCACCTTCAGTTCTACACAGCCGCTGAAGGCCTGCTCACCTAGAATCTCTAACCCTGTGTGGAGGAGATCGACATTGTCTAGATTAATGCAAGCATGGAAAGCTCCTTCGCCAATGTACGATAACGTCGTCGGGAAAGATACGGTAAGTCAAACTACGGCAGTAGGTAAATGCATAATGGCCGATCTCCTCAACGCCCTCCGGGATTTCGACAACGACCAAATTTAAGGCCAAGTTACATGCGAACTTTCCGACCTTCATATTTTCTACCTTCGTAATATTCAGAATGAAGATCACCCGCGTTATAAGCGCACGCCTCTCCTCTCGAGGATCATGATCAAGCCAAGATATATCCTTCCCATCGTGCACCATAATCTCGCCACTCATCACACCATCCTTGATCAACACATCTGCCACAGCCTTCCACCCCTTCGTCGTAGACCTCAGCGTCACCAGAGTTTCTCCGTGCACAAACTCCACGAAGTGTCTCCTAAACTCAGTTGTGTGCATATACGCATCAACCACTGCAGGAGCCGCCGCAGGAGCAGTGTTTTCCGTAGTCAAAGTCGTCATTATCTCCGCCGCCGCTTCCACTACTGTTTCCTCCCCATTCACATCCTCCTCATCTCCTGCTCCCCTCTTCCCATTCCTTTCTCGGCTATCGTTGCCATCATTAGACTTGGTGGCTACAGACTTGGACATCGTGATACGTGAGTTTCGAGAAATCGACTGCTAAACTTTTTCAGTTTTCTTCCCTTAATTTTCTAACATCTCCCACACGCAACCCCAGAGTCTGTTTGCTCTTTCCTCGCACTCTCCTACCCCATCAATCCCGTCTCAACTCCACCAACTACCTCCTACCCCCCCACAAAATAGTAATCTAGCCCACCACACGCTAAGCCGACCGACCCCAAATTATGTCTGCCTTTGACGCTAAGAAGTTGGCGCAGCAGAAGAAGGACAAGCTCGCTAAGGAAGCCAAGGCCCGCGCAAAGGCCGAGAAGGACAAGGGAAAGGCCGAGCGCCAAAAACAGCGTCTCGATGACATTAAGAAGAAATCTGAGGAAGGTACGATCATTGTTACATATTTATCGCCATCGCATCTTCGCCCCACACTAACCCCTCCTCTCAGGAAAAGCCCTCGCCCAAAGGAAAGAAATGGACAGGCTCAAGTCCATGTCTGCGGAGGACCTAGAACAAGAGCGTCTCGCTCTAGAGTACGAGGAGAAGCTGCGCATTCAGAAGGATGAGGAGGTACGCACCCCTCAGCCTCAACACTCCTCAGCAAACCAACTCAAATCTAACACTCGCGCAGGGCCTGAGGAAGAAGATGATCCAACAAACTCTCGCCAGCTCGCAGGGCACAGAGGAGATCTTCAAGAAGAAGCTCACCAAGGAGGAGAAGAAGGCTCAGCAGGCTGCCAAGCGCGCTGCCAAAAAAGACAAGGAGTCCTCCACCGACGATTCCACCTCAACAACAACTTCTACCTCTTCTACCCCAACCCCAACCTCAACCCTCCCCAAAAAAGAAAACAAAAACCTTTCAAAAGTCGCCGCCAATCAGAGAGAGCTCGAGGCCGAACTCGAAGGTGAGGAACTGCAAGGAGCGAAGCGACGAGCTGGGAATGCTTTAATTCCGCGAGATACTGCGAGGAGCGAAGCGACGAGCATTAAGAGCATTCTAAACTAGCGAGGAGCCGAGCGACGAGATTACGAAGGCGTCATAAAAACGAGGGTGCTCTTAGAAAACGCGGCTCATATTGAAACGACGAGATTATGAAAACGACGTCAGAACACTGAGCGAGAGGAACTCGTCGGCTCTTCGAAGACGCCGCTGATATTGAAACTCCTCGTTCAACTCTCCCTTCCCCTCCACACCTCGCTTCGCTCGCCGCTCCTCGCATTAAGAACACTTTAAACTAACTCCCCCCTCCCCTCCACACCTCGCTAATTCTCAACGCTACGCTCGTCGCAGCGGCCCGCTCCACATCCATAAAAGCCCGCCGCGACCTTGGTGCCTTCAAGGGCCAAATCGAGGCCAAGTCCTTCACCCTCCCCAACCCCGGCGGCGGCGCGAACCTGCTGGAAGACGCCGCCTGCATTTTAGTTAGAGGTCACTGTTACGGTTTGATCGGGAGAAATGGGAAGGGAAAGTCGACTTTGTTGAAGGCCATCGCGAGTAGGTGAGAATGTACCGAAAAGCGACGAGTTCATAGATAGACAACGCGTTCTTTACGTCACCCGTTGCTTCGCTCGCTCCAAGTTCATTGAAATTGCGTTCTCTACTACTCAACTCGTCGCTTCGCTTCTCATGGAGCCTCATAATATACCAAAACTCTGTCACCATCACACTCAACAACGCGTCTAACTAAAACTCACCGCTTCCCTCGCTTTGCCGCTCGCAGACGCGTCGGCGACGTCCCCGACAACGTAACCGTGAACTACGTCAACCAAGACGTGCAACTCACTTCCATAACCGAGGTGAGAAACTGCGAGGAGCGAAGCGACGAGCTGGGAATTCGGAATTCATGCGAGTAACCATACTATCGTATAGGAGCATTTAATACTAATTCGTCGCTTCGCTCCTCGGCTCGCTTCGCTCGCCGCAGAACCTGACTCCCGTAGAATGCGTCGTCAACGCAGATTTAGAGCGCACTATGCTTCTGGCCGAGTGCGCGGAGTTCGAGAGGAAGGTCGATTCGGGGGATTACAATGCGGAGGATCAGAAGAAGCACGGGGAGTGCATGGAGATTTTGGAGGTCATCGAGGCCGATACGGCAAACCGGAGGGCGGAGGAGTTGGTGACGAATTTGGGATTCAGCGATGAGTTGAAGGGGAGGAAGTTGAAGGATCTTTCTGGAGGTGCGACGAGGAACGAAGCGACGAGGATATGTCGCCCTAGCTCCTTGCATTAAAAACATTATAAACTAACTCCTCGATTCGCTCCTCGCTCCCCCCTCCCCCCGTCGCAGGCTGGCGCGTCCGCACAATGCTCGCGGCTGCCATCTTCTCCCGCCCCGACATGCTGCTTCTGGACGAGCCCACGAATCACCTGTCCATCTCTGCCGTTCTGTGGCTGTCCCGCGAAATCGCGAACAACCCGGTCTGGAAGGACCGCATCGTGGTCATAGTCAGTCACGACAGGTCGTTCTTAGACGAGGTGTGCACGGACTGCCTCCACATTTCGGGCGCGGCCAGGCGCTTGACATCATCGAAGGGCAACTACACTCTGTGGTCCTCTCGGCGCGCGGACATGAAGAAGCTGCACGACAAGCAGGTACGAAGAAGTTGCGAGGACGAGGTCCAGCGAGGAGAGAAGCGACGAGCTGGGAACTTTTTAGCTGCGATCGTGATTCAGCCACGCTACGCTACGTAATTCTAATTCGCTACGCTCGTCACAGTCCGCGCTCAGGGCGGCCAAGATGAACAAGCTGAACGACATGGCGGACTGCGGCTTCCGCTACGGAGGGAGGTGAGACGCAGTGAGGAGCGAAGCGACGAACTGCGAACTTGATATTTGCGCTTGTAGTGAGGCTCCATGAGGAGCGAAGCGATGAGTTACTCCTTGACGATTCACGTCTAACACGGCTCGCTTCGCTCGCCGCTCATCGCAGCTCCAGCGCCATCAACAAGAAGAAGCAGGCGGAGTTGCAGAGCAGTAAGTTGTTGGAGGAGGACGAGGCGGCCGCTGAGGAGGTGAGAACAACACAAACATGCTAAAATGCATCACCTTGCACTTACTTCCTTATTCTAATTCGTCGCTTCGCTCCTCGGCAGGCTGCTAGCCTGCAGGAAGACATCGAGCTCCCCCTAGAATTGAAATCGGGAGGCATCATCCCCGGCTTCGTCGTCAACCTGAAGGACCTTTCATTCAACTACCCCGACTGCCCCACTCTCTTCTCCAACGTCGAGTACGGAATTACGTCCGAGTCGCGCATCGTCCTCCTCGGCGAAAACGGCAACGGCAAGACGACCCTCGTCAAACTGATAACCGGCGAGCTCTCCCCCACCGCTGGCGAGGTCGTCATCAACGGGAACGCTAGAGTCGCCCTCGTGAACCAACACCACGCAGGTGAGACAAAGCTTTACAGCGAGGAGCGAAGCGACGAGTAAAGTAGATAACGCGTTGTCTATGCATGAGGACTAATGGTCTATGAACTTGTTGCTTCGCTCCTCGTAAAGTAGAGAACGCGTTGTAGATGAATTCTGGGCGTAGAGAACGCACTGACTATGAATTCGGAGCGTAGAGAACGTGTTGTCTATGAACTCGTCGCTCGGCTCCTCACTTTAGTCTAAACGCACAAGCGGTTTCACTCCCACCCATTTCTAACACCGCTCGCTTCGCTCGCGCTCCCCCCTCCCCCGTCGCAGACCAGATCGACATGAACTTGACCCCACTCCAGTACATGCAGTCGATCTACAAGGCCAAACCCGGCGTCACCGGCTACGACCATCTGCAGTCCCTGCGCAGCCACCTCGCCAAGTGCGGTGTGACAAGCGCCAGCGACGCCAAGGACGGAGGGGAGGTCGTGCTCGAGATGCAGAACACGCCCTGCAAGGCGCTGTCCGGAGGGCAGAGGAGCAGAGTCGCCTTCGCCGGCGTCAGCTACAAAGAGCCCCACGTTATCGTCTTGGACGAGGTAAGTAAGATTCGCCGTGAGGAGCGAAGCGACGAGCGGAGCGACGAGATTACAAAGGCGTCATAATTAATAGACTCTTCGAAAACGCCGCTCATATTGAAATCCCTCCTTCAATTCGTCGATTCGCTCCTCGGCTCGCATTCAGAGCATTCTATACTAACTCGTCGCTTCGCTCCTCGTCTTCTCTCGCAGCCTACGAACAACCTCGACCTCGAGAGCGTCGAAGCCCTCGCCCTCGCCGTGAAGAACTTCAAGGGCGCGATCCTCTGCGTTTCCCACGACCAGCACTTCGTCGAAACCATCAGCAACGAAGCCTGGGTCGTCGGAGACGGCGCGGTTACGAAAATCGAGAGCTTCAGATGGTACAAGGACAAATGCATGAGGAAATTGATGAAGACCGACTACGAAATCGTCGACAGGGTCGTATCCGCTCCAGAAACGAAGAAAACTTCGACCCAGAACGTTAACAAATCTCAGCCTAAGCCCGCTCCGACCAAACCAGTAGCTAAGAAGTACACCGCACCGAAAGCCTCCGGCGGCATCAGCCTTAAAGCGATGGCAGGCAAGAAGGGAACCAAGAAGAAACCTAGCATGGGACTGTTCAACGTCAGTGCGGCGAAGAAGAAGGACGAGGTCGTGTTGAAGAGGGGCAGATTCGATAACTTGGACGGCGGGGGTGGATTCGAGTGGACGTTCGATCCTAACAAGGGTACCAAATAAAACGTTTGCTATTTTTAAATGAATGGGTTTCTTACTCGTTTAAGTTATCTTCGAGTTTTTTGGCTTCTTTTGATCTTCTTCGTAGAGTTCCGGTATTGTCGGATGTTTTAGTTTCGAGAGAGTCAGAGGTAACGTTGATGATTGAGTCTCGCCTTTCTTGAACTGCTTTGACGTCGTCGGATCGGATTGATCGGAGAACTTCCGGGTCGCTAACGGCCCAGTCGGGGATCATAGTTTTTTTCTGAGCGTTCCATCACTCCGGCTGCTCCTCTTTCCACTCGGGGATTTTCTCAGTGACCCACATCACAACGTTGCCTTCAAAATTTTCCGCTTGTAACGATTGTCTTCGAAGACACATATCTTGTTCCCATCATCGTCGTCGTGATTCAAGAAGTACCCCATGGAATTCTCGTTGCCCGACTTAGTAGAGTAGAACGTGCTTTTGTACTTAGGATTGATATTCTTCAAGAAGAAGACGACGGTTGCGACCTGGAATACGAGCAGGCAGCCGACCATTCCGTAAACTTGTGTAGCCTCGAGGACCATCATCAACCCTCGTGCCTCTCCCTCCTCACTGTCCATGTACGCCAAATACCTCGAGCCAAAATAGAAGCAAACTACCGGTGTTGATAAGAGCGTAAACACAAAGTAGCTGCCCCCAAGCTCAATTGGATGGTGGCATTGCATCGACGCTGTAAAATCGACAAGCGTCTTCGCAACAATTCGAATAAGAGTACCCCCAGCGAATCCGTAGATGGGTATCCAATACGTGAAGTCCCTCCTCAGAAGCTTGTATGCAAAAAGGAGTAAAATCTCTCCTAACAAGTAGAAGGCAACAATCATACTGCTTTCGACCGCACAGAGGGCGCAGGCGAGGGCTTTGGCCTTCAATTGGCAGGCCGATATGAGGAACAAGCACACGAATACTTTTGCTTTCTTCTTCGTGCCGTCGTGGATGTAACTTAGAATTATGGGGTCTGCATCCTTTTAAGCTTGTCCACGTCCAAATCGTAAGATATTGAAGTAGCCGTGAATGCAGCGGTAAAAACTGACACGATGAGGGAGAGTACCGCAGCAGAAGTCTGGTTGGATCCAACTAGAAAAACATACGTCTGAATAAGCGCGCCCGGGATCGCTTCAGTGAACAGTTCAATGGCCTTGACATACATCATCTCTCTTTTTGGATCCGTGACGGCTCCAACTTCTATTTCAGCGCCTATCACCACACGGTATGTGTCAACGCTGGGTTTAGAAAAGGACAGGACGTACATTATTTCCTTGAAGAGCCTTCCTTTAGACGTGTGGTTTCTATTCTGTACGAAGACAAATGCGATCTGGATAATAATATTGGCAAGGAGGGAAATAAGACTCGCGTTAGCGAAACCGTTCTCGTCTGTCGAGTAGTACGTCAAAATCATGTAAACGTCTGTGAGGGTATCGAACGTGGAAAGGAGAGCCCCGCCAAAAAGCCTAACCGCGGCATACTTTTTACCGTCGCTCGCCAGCCTCATACTCATAAATACCAAGGCCTGTGACGAGTTAGTTTAGAGCGTTCTTAATGCGGCGCCTCATAACGAACGGAATTAACGCATTCTCAGATCGTCGCTTCGCTCCTCACATTTCCTCACCTCCTTCAACACTGGGTTCCGCTCTTGCATATCCCTCATCACGGGGTACTTGTCAAAATATTTCCCGACCGCATCTTCATTGGTTTCTGACGTTTTCGACAAGAAATCAAACCCTTTCGCTATCTTTATGCAGTCGGCCAGAGTGAGTTGGGCCTTTTCGCATGAGGGCAAAGTTGAGGCGAGCTGTCTGGGCCGCATCACCTCACGCAAAACCACGAGCATCACCTCTAGGTCGTCTTTCAACGGGACATTCGAAATTTATTTGATGATGCCCGCTGGAGTCTAAGGGTTGTTGCTGATGTCCACTGCGGTTTGACGGATGTGCCTAGATTTGGGCCTGCTTTCCTTCTCCAATTCAGCAATCCTCGCCAGCGCCATGCACAGGTCCAACCTTAACTGCTAATTCTCCTCTTCAAGTTTCGCCGCGCTCTTAGATCCAGGCACATGTTTATTGTGAGGGTGGGGAGCGATTTTCGAATCCTTGCCCATGACGGTCGCTTCTATAGCTCTCAGAGATTTCCTTTAATTCCCATCTTCCCATCTCAAAACAATGTTCTCCAGAACAATCAATATCGCCCTATCCCCACTTACACGAACCTAGAACATTACTTCCAAAACTACCTCAAACCCCCTTCACCCCAGTCCTCCCCATGGCTTTCTTCCTCACCAACATCCTGTCCGGATGCAACCCAACTCAACCCCTAAACCTCCCTTCCATGACACGCCCTCTCCCCTCCAACACCAACAAGAAAAACTCCCCTGTCACTCCGCCGCTTCCGAGCTACTTACGGAATGACGATTTCGAAATCTTCCTTGACGAGATCTTTGCGAGCTTTCATCGGAGTTTGGCAATGAGTGAAGTTTTGAGGAAGTACAAAAGGGTGAGAGAGAAGAGGCAGGCGGTGTTTAGAGTGTTATCGAGGTCGACTCCGAGGTCGACTCCGAGGTCGACCTTTACCCCACGATTGCTAAATTATTCTAATCCCCCCTCCACAAACCTCAATTCCACCATAACTCTCCCGCAGGACTTCCGAGAGAACTTGGGAATCAGAACGCTAACCCAGGCCCTGCAAATGTCATCGGACCACTATAAGCAAGTCATAAAAAACTCCACACACATCAAATCGTTGGAGGACGGCATAGTGGCGCTGAAGGACCTGCGGCCGACGTTTTACAACGTGGTTATACCAAGGGAGATCGCCGGAGGCAACCAGTTAGTGAAGCATTGGAGGCTGGCCTCAGTAGAAATAAAACTCGGCCAATTCTTCATCATGCAGATCTCTTTCAAGTGGAGCTACATCAATCACGACAGCAGCTTGTCAAATTCCCTCTTCTCCAAGAACTACCACGAAAGGTACGCGCCGACAATCGGCTGGACCGTTGGGTGGGGTGGCGGGGGCGGAGATTCTGGCACGAGAAATTTCGACTTGGATGAGGATGAGTACTTGATCGGGTTCAAGGGAGCGAAGGAGATCAGGAGGGGCTGCATCATGGAGTTGGAGTTTTTTACTAATAAGGGTAGGAAGCTTAACGTTGAGACGGTGAAGCGGAGTTCGAGTCATTGTGAGAAGTTCAACTTCAAAGCGACGTGGAGCCCGAACACCGCCTTCGGAATCATGGGCTTGAAGGTCGGCTTCAAGCAGTCGTCGAAGGAGAATTACGCGGGGATTAGCAACCTCGTGGCAGTCTGCCATGGTGAGACAAGGCGTCTTGAGGAGCGAGCGAACGACGACAACGAGGAGCAAAGCGACGAGCTGATAATGCGCCATTTTGCTGTTGTGGATTAACTGTGCTAGTGGCTTCTGTCAAGACACAGCTCAACAACCAACTCTAACGTCGTCGCTTCACTCCTCCGTTCCTCGCTACGCTCGTCGCAGAGCTCAACGAGAACCCGGGCAGGGCGTACCTCCCTCAAGAAAACGATTTGTCGGAAGGTATCCGCCCACTGTACGTGGAGCCCGTGCAGCAGGTGCACAGCTCTGCACTGCAGCGTCCCGGCGGTCAGCAGCAGCGGCACAGGGTCGTTAATGCCATCACCGGAGAGTACGAGGAGGAGGTGAGAAGGCGAGGAGCAAAGCGACGAGCTGCGAACCTTGACATTTGCGCTGGTAATTCGGCTCCGCTGGTAGCCTCAAACACAACGCTTAAGTCGAAATCGTCGCGACATAATTCTAACTCGCCAACGTCAATCTTCATGCGACTCGCTTCGCTCGTCGCAGGACATCTTCTCCAGAGCGGACACGACAACGATGACGGCGACGGCGCCTAACCCTAGCCAACAACGAACAACGCCCACAATTGACACCGCTCCAAACGCGCCGAACCCTCACGACTTCCAGGACCGCAGCAGCTTCCCCCCCCCCCCTGTTGAAGTTCCGAGCTTGGAGCGCTTCTCCAGCATACCTCAAGAGTCTCCCTTGGCGGTGAACTTTATTGATCACTCATTCAGGGAAAAGTTCTTAACCGGTCCCATCAGCTGCGAAGAGTTCGACGACCCCGTAATTTTAAGCGACGGACACACCTACGAGCGTAAATTCATTATGAAGTGGTTGGCTAAGAAGAACACAAGTCCAATGACTCGCGAAGTCCTAAAAAACAAAGACCTAACGTTGAACAAACTCGTTCAACAACTCCTAAATTTGGACGAAGGCAAAAAAGGAGGGAAAGAAGAACTCGTCCGAAGTCTCCTTTGCTGCCCCTTAACCAGAAAGGTGTTTATTACCCCCGTCGTCCTAAAAGCCGACGGCATAACCTACGAAAAAACCTCCCTCGAAGATTATTTATCAACAAACACCAAAACCCCCCTCGAAAAGAAAACGATCCGAAAAGGTCAAAACCAAATCATCTCGAATTACGTTATTGCGAGTTTAATCGATTACGCTAAAGCTGAGCAGGATAAACAGAGAGTTAGGAAGTATAGTTTTGATGACGAAGGGAATGAGAAACCGAGCGGGAAGAGGGCTCGAGCTCATAGTTACGATTGGGGCGGTATGTGGTCTGCACTTGGTAATTTGAAAATAGCCGTACAAAAAGGTTCATTTTAAAACTAAAACACCATTGGTTCACCCGAGTAATAATTTACTTTTTATTCTAACGAGAAGATACGATGTCAGTCAATTCCTCAAAATCATAAACGAACCAATCAGCCTTCTCCCTTACAGCGTCCCTATCCTGTACACCTCCGTAACCTATGAAAGCAACAGCAGGTGGCTTAGCTTGAGCGTCAGTCGCTCCGTCACCAATCATGATAATATTTTGATGTCCTTTTGAGGATTGGATTGTGGAAAGGGCGGCGGGTTTACCTGCCGACGAAGCGAGTCGCATTTACACGATGGACGATAATGACGTTAGAAATGAGAAGCGAACAAAGGAGTAAGGTGGAAACATTGAAACACTGCCGCTACTTGCGCAACTGGTGTATAACAGCTAAGCAGCGTATTATCAGCTCGTATTATCAGCTCGTATTATCAGCTCGTCCTTGCAGTTTCTCACCGAGATCACGAGACGTAGGTTCTTCAGGATCAAAACCAGTATAATCTCCGTCAGCATTGTGAAGGATGTTGTTAGCCAGAATATTCTCGTGTGGAATGTTTAGAACTGAAGCGATGGGTTCTATCATTATCCTAAATCCACCACTCACAAGCCATACATCTACATTCTTTGAATGAAGCATTTCGATAAACTTTTGGACTCCAGGGGAAAGTTCGAAAGGATGCTTTTCAAGACATTCTAGGATCTTGGGTTTGGATGGTTCGATTAGACCGAGGCGGGCTTCAAGGGCATCTTCGAATTTAACGTTTCCGCCCATGGCTTTGGCCGTCCAGGCTGAGACTTCTTCTCCTTTTCCTACGATGCACATTCGTGTTAGAAAATTTCGACCGCGCTGGTACTTTCAATTCAACGCTTCTCACCCAAGAACTCAGCTAAAACATCAATACCTTCTTCCGTAATAACCGTGCTATCCACGTCAAAGCAAACGCAATCGCAGGACTTTAATGCGGTTTTCGCGCCGAGTACGTCGAGGCCGACGGAGGAAGTTGACATTAAACGGGTGGATCGGGAGAGGAGGGGAAGGAGGGGGGAGGAACGGGTGAGGAGGCGAGTGAGCATTTAAGGGAGAGGGCGGGGAAGGGCGGAGGGGGGGAGCACAGGGGGCAGGGAGGGAGTGGCCCCCTCAAGTGCAAAGCTCAGAATAAATCAGATCCTGTTTCGACCTACAGTCAACGTTCAGTGTTTTTGAATCGTTTGCGTTAAATTTTGTACAATATATCCCCCAAAAACTCTTCAATTACCGCTTCGTCGTTCTAAAAATAGGTTTTCTTCACATCCCAAAAATCAAACTCGACGTGTTTGCTGTCGACCTTCCCAATCCTCAAACCTCCTTCTACAATGCCCGCTGCCTCCTCTTCAATCCCAATTCTACCTACACTTGGCCTAGCCTTCGCCGCTTTACTCCTAAATTATATTTCAACCCGTCCAATAACCTACTCTGATCGTCGCTCAATCATCTCAAAGAAGTTAAAGTTAATTCTTAACGATAGATCAGAATTAAAGGAGCTCCAGGACGTGGAGGAGATTGAGGAGGTTGTAGAGTTTGTAGAGTTTGTGGAGCTAGGGGTTGGGAGGGGGGGGAGGGGTTTGTTGTCTTGACGAGCGTTTTGAGAGGGGAGGTGGGGACGTTCAAGGTGAGCATGCAAGTGGCGTTCTCAACTCGAACGCATTTCTATCCATTCTATCTAACACGTCACGCTTCGCTCACCGCTCACCGCTCACCGCTCACCAGATCCCCCTGAAAACCCTAAACCCAATAATAAATTCCATCCTAACCTCCAAAATAACCACCACAACCTACTGCTTCCAAACCTCAACCCTCCCCACCCCTCCCTCCCTCCTCCCTGGCTACCTCCACTCCATAACCCCCTGGTCCCTCTCCTTCTCCCACCTCACAACCTTAAACTACTCCAAAAACTCTTTAACTGAAACCCTAAAATCCCTTATATACCTTCAAACTTTGACTTGCCCTAAACCTCTAAAACGAGAACTACAAATTATCCCACTACCTATTTCCCAAACTTCAACTTTATTACCTTTTATATTCTCAATTTACCCTCATGAAAAGTACGTCTGTGGATACGCTTCAGGAACGTTATCATGTACAAACTTGAATTGTTCTACTAGTTTTCAACCGATTGTTGAATGTGAGAACGTTAATAAATCGGAACTTTCGAGTTTAGGTGAGAAAACGAACGCAAGAGCGAATAACGACGGATCTAGTATTTGTGATGACGTAGCGAACGAAAAGCGACACGGAATCTGAGGATGGAAGATACGGAGCTACGTCGCTCGCTCTGAATAACGAAGCTTAATTATCGATCAGCCCATTCTCGTCGCGTTCAATTGCTCGCCTTACGCTAATCTAATTTCGTTCACTCGGCTCGACGTTCCCTCACTCGTTCCACTAGGTGACTTAGAATGTTTCAATGAATTAGAAAGTTGGGGTACGTCTTTATTAGCCGTTTTGAAACTTAAGAGAGACACGGAGATGAGTATACCTACAGATGAAACGAAGGAGGAGAAGGTGAGAAACTGTGAGGAAAAGAGCGACAACGCCACAAACACGATTAAGCAAATAACCCGGACGACTACATGCTCAAGAATCCTTGTAAGATCGTCACTTAATTCAGTGCCTCGTCTTACAATGTCGTCTCGCTCCCGTCTCGCTACAACGCGTTCTCGTCTTTTAGAAATCTCGGAGGATTAAAATGAAAACTAACGTTGAGTTTACACCTTTCATGTTGAATTACGGTTATCTTTTGGAAGGGGAGGATGAGGAAATGTGTTTGAAGAATTTACATCATTATGTTACTGGTAAGAAGGGTGTGAATCCTGATTATACTATTATTAATGATTTTAGGAAGATGGTGAAAACTGATAAATTTAAAGGGAAGACGAAAGATCAAATTCATGACGTCATATTCTCCTTTAAATACCTTCTCCTGAACTCAAAAATTCTACAGGATACTGTTCTACCACGTGAGAACTGGAGTTTGAAGAGTAATAGGAAATTGGTGGGATGCGCGTGTTGCGTTGTTGAGAGTGATTCTGATAGTGATGATGAAGGAGGGTGGATTGATGGGAAGGGTGGGTTTGCGTTTGATCCTGGGAAGGCGGTTAGGAGGAGAGATAGGATGGTTGAGAGGGGACGGGAGTGAAAAAAATGGTTAAGGTTATTAGTTTATTGTTGTTATGTCGAATATCAGTTTTATTTTGTTAACTTTTTTGGAGCGGAAAAAAAGTTCACTATGGTCACCAACATAAACTATCCCCCCACCCTACCCCCTCCTCCCCAAACCACACCGACTTATACATCAACCCTGCAGCTCCTATAATCATCCCAAATTGTTCTTCTAAATATATTCTATTTGTGTAATAACCTAATTTGTTTGATGGTTCCATATAGAGGTTAGGATAAATGTTGAATTTCAATTTCTCAGTGTGGAGGGTGAGTGTTGGTAGAGTTTTGAAACTTTCAGAATCAAGATATATCTAATAAATTAACGTGTTAGAGCATTATTAATTAAAACCACGCCTGAAAATTATCCTCACCTCAGAATTTACAAACTCCACCCCAGTCTCCATCCCCCAAACTCTCCTAAACTCCTCTTCACAATCTTTTGGTAAATATATATCAGTCGTACCCGTATCTAATATACAACCTTTACCTCTATTATAATATATAGGTTCACAATGTAGGGTTTGAGAGTTGAAGGATATTGAAATAATGTTTATTTTATAATATTGACCATTATTCGTTTCAATAAGAGGAGGAGGATTTGAGGTGAAGTCTATATAACCACCATTCCCAGTTAAACAAACCTCAAACCCGACACCTACACCATTAAAAAAATCAGCGCCTCTAGCCAAACCTAGGAGACCGTTTTCTGGTTGAGAATTGAACAAACCGGTATGTTCTGTTACACAATAGATTGTTGTTTTGAGAGGGAGAGGGAGGTAAAGAGTTTCGAGGAGGGTTTGGGCGGACCATTTCGAACCTGGGGGGACGTACGTGTCAGACGAGGTTACGGATTTAGTGGTTAGTGGGATTGGTTTTTAGTTACCTTCTGAGTAACTTTGGGTATGCGTGCACCGATCTCCATCACATTCAGTCTCTTCAGGACAATTCATACAATCATGATATTCAGCAGTCTCACTCCCTCCGACGTCAAACCAAATATCCTCATTCTTTAAATTTGAACAAGGTAAAGCTAGATGGTGTGAGCCTGTATCTATTATTAAGGTTACAGTTGTTTGAGGCGTGCCGATGGAGAAAGTTAAGGAGTGGGAAGGGGAGAGAGGGGAGGGGAGGACGGTGAGGGGGAGAGGTGAGCTATTTGTTTGGGGGAGGAGGAATGGGAGGAGGAGGGAGAGGATGAGGAAAATTAGACGGCTCATTGAAAGTGTCCCGATGGTCTTGTTAAATTTCAAGTGAGAGACCAGACGCGATTGATATATTTATACCAGATATGTGAACATTTTGAAGACTGCATGTTTCCCCTACCTTTCATCTAAATAAATCATGACAACACTTTCAGAACGTCTCCAAAGAATCGACAGTGAGTAGGAGGAATAAAGGATACTCAAAAACAAGCCCCCCCCACCTTGTGCGACTTGAGAGGGCACCAAAACATACACTCACGCTCTTCCTTCAATCCCCCGTTCACCTTCCTCCCTCTCCCAGAGTTTGCTCGTCCCCTCGACGAAAGCGGCACAGCCTCACGTGGAGGTGGTGTTTGTACGATTATAACGTACGTGTTCTTGGTGGGATATCTACTGTTCTATGTTTTGAGCGCACAAGGTCGTAGGTGAGTTCGGGGTTCGTGAGAACACCTGCGATAGTTTTGAATCGATGTTTGTGAAATTTATTCTTAGTTTTATATTTACTGACTAATAATCCCCCTCTATAACCAACAGCTTCCCCACGAGTACAGAAATTAAAACGTTCCCTCAAAGAGACTCAAATGAAGTTATCAGATTACCTAAAATGACATGCGTCGAAGACTCCGGCTGTTGGTACATGCCCTACAACATCGGAGACGCAATCTCAGCCGGAGGAAGGAAGTGCTACTATATTGATAAGGGCGAGTCAATCCCCGAGAAGCATAGGCAAGTGTTCTTAGACTCTGACCCTGTGGAGGATTTCGTTGCGCTTTGGTCGGAACAGACTAACTTCGGTTTTTCGTATGATGTGGAAGTTGTCGAGAAGGCTAATTTAAAGACTACTGCTACTACGATTCCCGGCCCTACTTCTTTAACCGGTGGGGTTGAAGGTCCTAGATACCTTATTTACAAGGGAAAATCTCTTTTCTCCCTCGTTCAAATTCATGGTATTGATGGTGTTACTGTTGATACTTGGACGAATACGGTTACGAGTGAAGACGCTACTGCGGATGCGTTGCAGAATCTTTGCTGTAATGCTAATGAGATCACTAACTCTAATAGTGGAGTGGTTTATACTAGTGGGGATAAGTTGTTGAGTGGTGGAGGGGGGGGGGGGAGGTGTGCGATTGCGCTGGGGAATGGAGGCGCGAATCCGGGTGTTAATCAACTTAAGGTGAAACCTTTTCCGACTTATTCGAAGGTGGAAGTTCAGAACCCTCTTGATATTATGACGATTTGGGCCGTTCTTGGTGGCGCTTTGGGAATTATTGATTTAATGGCTGGCTTTGTGGTTCAGAACTTTTTGGCGTCTACGTTGGAGAAGGTTTCGAACGTTGTAGAGATGACGAGCGTTGGCGTTAGTAAGTGATTAAGTAAAGACTCGGGTTAAGGTTTGGGGGGGCGTGTAAGAGGTGTTAAAAAAGTAAGTTCGTAAGTCGTCAAGTCGCAGTAAAAAAGGTTGAATTTAAAATACAATATTAATTAACGCATAAATATCCGATATAGATTTACTTCTTATTTTCCTTAAGTAGGTTCCTCAACTCGGATTTTTCAACTAATCCTACCGCCTGCGATCCTAACCCGCCCTTCCTGATGGCCGCCTTGAGTTCCTTCACGCTCATTTCATCAATCTCCTTCTCCTTCACAGCACAGCTCTCGTCCGGAGGAAGGCACCTCTTGATGAAGTCCAGCGCGTACGCCAATTCTTCAGGAATGACAGTGTGCTGGATCTCGTAGGCCTTCAGCTCGTAGTTCTCGATGCCAGCCTCCTTCAGCGTGGATTCGGTTTTCTTTGCCATCGGGAACTGGACCATCGGATCGACAGTACCGTGACAGTGAAGGACCGGCGTCGTCTTTCCAGCGTCCGAGAGAGAAAACTGCTTCGCACCAGCGAGGTATCCGCTCATCGCCAGAACTCCCGCGATCTTCTTCTCCGCAGGAAGCTGCGACGAGCGTAGCGACGTCGCATTTACAATTCGAAGTTAATTTGTTAGAAATGCGTTGGAGATGTGATGCTGCTGCTGTGTTTGAAGCTACTAGCGCAAACGAATTACGATCGTAAATACTCTTACTCCCAGCTCACCTGAAGCCCCGTGAACAGAGACATCGCCCCTCCCTGCGAGAATCCGCTAAGCATCATTCGGTCGTATGCCAGACCCTGCTTGTTCTCCTCCTCCATGATTTTAATGACGGTGTCACGAGATTGTTCAATGCCTTCGCAGTTCTCGTTGGAGCGCTCACTGAGGCCGATGATATCGTACCATGAAGGCATGGGGAATCCGCCGTTTAGAGTCACTGGTTGGGTTGGAGCTGTAGGAAGAATGAACTTGATGTGCGGCGCGCTGAAGTGGAGGAGGAGGAGCGAAGCGACGATGTTAGCGAGATTTTTTGGCAATGAAAGCCGTGACCACGAGGAGTTAAGTGACGAGCTGCGTGATGCCGTCGTTTGAGGACAATATTACTTCTCTATCTCCTCTTTGCATGGTGCTTTCGGTTAATCGCTTCGCTCTTTCCTCGCTGTCGTCGCTTCGCTCCTCGCGTACCTCCTCGCCCACATCTCTGCTACGTCCGCAAAGCCCTCTGCACTATCTCCCAAACCGTGCATGAGAATAACCAGGCCGCTATAGGGCGCTGAGGGGTTAACTGTAACTGTGCCATCTCCCGTACGGATTGTACCAGAGCCTGGAGCGCTTGCGAAAGAGGCCATGTTCGCTCGAGCTACGTTCTGACTTTGAGAGAGGAGGAGAGAAGGTACGAGGAGTCTTCGGATAGGTCGAAGAAGCATCTGTGGAGAAATTAGGTTTTGCTGCGGTTAGATAATTTTTAGGCACGTTGGTCAGATGCGCATTGTTTTACGCACCAAAAACGATTCCAAGATTTTGATCAAAATTGAGGGAACTTTTGAAGCAATACCATGCGGTGGATCTTTGTTCTGATAACATGCGCGCTGTTGTTCGACGGCTACCATCCGCTTAAGATCCCATCCGCGCGCTCGAGATCTTCTGGTCGGCGAGCGGCAATCCAGAATATCGCGTTGACTAGCTTGACCCTGGTTGCTTGGCCGACACCTACTTTGGCGAACTCAAATTCGACCACTGCGACGAAACCAACTACTACAGTACCACCAATAACTCCAAAGAAACCACCGCCACCTCTCAAGCCTCTCAACGTAACAGAAGTCCTCTCAAAAGACAAAGTAGTCCTCCGTCGCTTGGATTCCCCCTTGACCGAAACAGTAATAGACCCCATCACAATGAACCAGTACAAGGAATTCAGGTTCGCGAATAACTGGCCTAAGAAGTTTCGCCCACCACGGTGGAAAGTGAAGGATACAAGCTTGAAAGATGCGGCGATTGCGGGTGCTATCGGTGGAGCCTTAACTGAGGTAATTCGAACCTCACTTTTATTCCCTATAAGCACGATCAAAACTCGTTTACAGGTTAAAGCTAACGACTCGACAACATCCCCGTCCTTGAAATCGTTAACCAAGAATATCTACGGTGGAATCTTGCCCGCGACGTTGATTTCTGTTCCTGGAGGTGAGATCATCGTCAGCTACATAATCAACGTCGTCCATCATACTAACACACGCTCGCTTCGCTCGCCGCACGCAGCTGCGACCTGGTTCGGCACTCGCGATCTAGTAAAAGACTTCATAAGCGCTTCCGGTTACGATGCTTCACTAATCTCCTCCGTAGTTCTCGCTTCTGCCTTCGCAGGGCTAGCTGATATTGCGGTGCGCTCGCCGGTGGATTTAATCGTGACTAGGAGTCAGGCTTCGTCGACGGGGATCGACACGTCTTGGTTGGATTTGAATCAAGACGGGAAAGTCAAGCAAGATGAGCTGTTCACCGCGATAGGTCTAGCGTTGAAGGAAGGTTTCCAAAAAGTCCCAACTTTAATAATCACGGACCTGCCCTTCTCCCTATCCCGAACCGCGTCGTACTTATATATAAAGCAATCAGGTCTGCTCTCGAACGTATTATCAAACGTGCCTAACTCCACAACCCGTGACTCAATCATACTAGTAATTTGCGCATCACTCTGCGCCTTCCTCACGACACCTCTTGACGTTGCAAGGACGAGACTGATCGTGGAGAAGAAGGACGAGAACGTTATAGAATGTCTACGGAATATTGTTGAAAATGAGGGGGTGACGGGATTAATGAAGGGGGCGATTGTTAGAACTATTTATTCGGGAGTTATAGTAGCTGCAATAACGCCGCTAAGGAGTTTAGGTTATACTACTCTGAGGGATAGTGTGTTGTTATACAAATAGAACGGCGTAGAGAATAAAAAAATAGAAAGAACAGAACTATTTATTATTCGAAAATCATTATTAATTTAATTATGTTGTGTAGTACGAGAAGTAGGATATATCGCTACCGAGCCAATAAAGTGCGGCAATACACGGCGCTATAGCGAGGAAGAAACACACTCCCACGAAGGACGGTACAATTCGTTTGAATGGTGCGACCCCTTGTTTACCCGCGCGATGCGCAACCATTGACGCCTCCGTAGCAAATAACGCGAACAAGCTAGTGGAACTTTCTAACGTCTGCTGAGAAGGGTATTCGAGACAAACTCGGTCCCACCACGTTGAGCTTCCCAAGCCGAACGCCACACAGTCAGGAGCGAAGACAGCGCCCAAGACTCCAATCGCGAGGAGACCGTTCACTCTTAGAAGTTCCGTGTCACTCAAGGTTTTTTTGTCGTTGGAGTATTTGTAGAGGGTCGTGACTGGAGCATAAACTCCGTAGCCGAACGCGAGAAGAGCCAGAGGAGCGAGGATCGGGTCGAAATTCGACAAACTCTGCGGAGCCAGCGCGGAAGCCCTCCAAGCTAGCCACGATACGGCTGCCGTGTAAACGCCTCCGTAAAAGTTCACTGAAGCGTCGTCGGCAATCCCTATTCTACCGCGACGGGTAATCATGTACCCCGTGTTTATCTGTACTACGGCTGCGATTGCGCTCGTGAACCCCAAAAATATCGCCGCGCCCTCAAAAGCCCTGTAAGTCTCGCCGTACGCTCCTACGACGTTCATCCCTGAAATTCCAAACCCTACTATAAGCAAAGTAGAGGCAAGAATGTCTCGAGGATTCGACATACTCTGGATCAGCGAAGGTCGCTCCTCCTCAGATAGCTCGAGGGAGTCCGTCACGAGATAGTCCGGCTCGGAAGAAGTAGTAGTTGCGGCGACGTCGCAGATACTATTGAATGCTGACGTGACTATAGAACTCGTCATGAGCTCGACGTATTTACCAGCGAAGGGAAGCGGAACGTAGTCAACCTCCCAAGTGAAGTCTGTACCGCCTTCGCCATCGTCAATCATGATCATGCGACCTTCGTGAGCGCTCACAGGAAACGCCGTAGTATAACCTGGATTCACTGCGACGAGCGTAGCGAGTCGCATGAGGAATGATGTTAACGAGTTAGAATTGCGTTGCGGTGATATTGGCGTCGATATCTAGATTGGAGCTACAAGCGCGGTGGGATAACGTACGGGATTAACGCATTCTCAGCTCGTCGCTTCGCTCCTTGCAGCTTCTCGCCTACTTTGTAAACTATTTTTAGCTCGTCGCCCTCATCCTTCACCTCCGTGATACGCTCACGTAGGCCTGGGGGTAATCTGAGAATCTCGAAATCGACTCCGAGAGCGTCTCCGCGGTTTGTGATTATTGGGGGGAGGAGGGGGAGGTTGAAGTTCGTTTTACGCCAACCGTCGAGGCAGCTCTGTAGAATGACGGAGGGAGGACTGTTAGGGGTGTTCTTCTGTAGTTTGAACGTGGTTTGTGATTGGGTTGGGGATGTGGTTTGTGATGTGGATTTTGACATTGCCGACATGTGCTGGTCGAGGCGGCCCATCAGTTCGAAATCTGCGACGAGCGAAGCGAGTCGCATGAAGATTGGCGTTAACGAGTTAGAATTGCGTGACGACTAAGCTGCTTGAGAATTTAGTCTAAGGCAACAAGCGCAGCTGGATTACGAGCGCAATTGTCGCATTCCCAGCTTCTCACCTCGATTGTCTTCGAGTTCGAAATCGCCATCTCCGACGATTCCAGTAGCAACAGCGCAGTAATGTCGGGAAGTTGCGGTCTCGTAGACGAGCTTGGAGAAGCCGGCGGCGACGACAAGTTCAGGAAAATTCGCATCGACCTGGTCGAAGTACTCCTCGAGGTGCGGTTCGGTGCTACCGATGATGGAGAAGAGGAACGGGTTCGCTCGCAATTTCTGAAAGCCGGGTGACTTCCCGTCCATTTCCATGATGGTTAGTCGCCCTTCAGGTTTTAGTATTCGCCGAGCTGCGACGAGCGTAGCGATTCGCGTGAGATTTGAAGTTGACGAGTTAGAAATACGTAGCGATGAAAGCGGCTTATGTATTTAGACTAAAGCTACTATTGCAGATGAATTACGAAGGTAATTGTCACATTCCCAGCTCGTCGCGTTTCTCCACGCGACTTCGTACCTTCCTTTAAAATTGCGAGCGAAGCGTTTTTGGTGCACTCGTGAAAACATAAGCAGATCGAGACTAGATCGACCGAGTTATCTGCGAAAGATGTGGACTCCATGGGCATAGTTTTGAGCGTCACGTTCGGCGATACCAGCTCGCGGCCGACGACGACCATGTGTGGTGACTGATCTATGCCTATCACTTCGGCATCGGGGAATAGTTTTTTTAGATCCTGCGACGGGGTAGGGGGGAGTGAGCGACAAGTTAGTATTAGAATGTTCTGTCGATTCGTTCTTCGTGACTTCGTACCTCCGTTGAAGTTCCGGTGCCGCACCCAAAGTCGACGGCGAGGTTCACGGTGGAGGCGGAGGCGTGTGTGGAGTCGACGCGTTTGATGGCGTCGTAGTATGTAGAACGGAAATACTCCTCTCCGCCGTACCCGTATTCTTCTGAGTACTGCGGGTAATTGCGGACTCCTACGGCGGCGGAGGCAAGGCGCTGTTCGAGCGCAGCATCTAGTTCGAGGTTTCCAGCGGGGTACGTGTGGAACGGTTTCAGGTAGTAGTCCGGGTACTCCACATTTGTCTCTGCGCTCACGGCCTCGTCCCAGTCGGTTCGCAAACCGCGAATTCGCTCCTTTTCGCCGTTCCAATCGATGCCGGCGCTCTCCGCCGTCTGTTTCATTGTGTCCTTCGCTCTTTCACTGATGGGCTTGTAGAGCGGGGAGGAGATGAGCGCTTTCGCGACTCTAGACTGAAGCGTTATGATCGACAGCGACGCGGCTAGCGGCAGCAAGAATAGGAAGACTCTAAGCATCTTTATTGCGGGAGGCAAGTGAAGCAACCTCGGCGAAATGATGTGGGAAAAGGATTATCCGCGATCGATCCTGAGACTTTCAGCCGATGTCGATCTTTCGAATGTGCCCGTAGAAAGGGTAACAGGCTTCAACGTTGCGCGTGGGACAGTGAAATCGATGAAACTGAAATTGAGGGAAGAAAATCTGAGAAAGTTTAGCAGTCAGTTTCTCGAAACCTACGTACCGCAATGTCCAAGCCTGTAGCCTCTGGGTCTAATGAGGATAACAAGACTCCAAAAACGAGCAAGAAGCGCGGTGTAGATGATGAGGAGGATGAAAAAACGATGATAACGAGGGACCGTCGGCGGCCAATTCGACGATTGCGACGACGGTTTCAACTGTTACTGCGTCGACGGATCAGTTCATGTACACGCCTGATTTTAGGAGACAATTCATTGAGTTCGTTTCGGTTGATGCGCTGATGGCGTTGAGGTTGGAGACGAAGGGGTGGAACGCTGCGGCGGATGCGTTGATGGACGAGGGCGTGAGGAGCGGCGAGATTATTGTTCATGATGGGAAGAATATCGGATTTTGACCGACGCTCGAGAGGAGAGGTTTAAGGTCGTGAAGCAGGTGATTTTCCTTCTAAATATTACTAAGGTCCGAAAGAACGCCTGCCGCTACGCTGTCAATCTCATCGTTGTTAATATCCCTGAGGGCGTCGAGCGCTTCGGTGGTCAGCCGAGCAGTAGCGCATGTCTTTACAGCGGGTGCAGCGGAGGGGGGCGGGCTCGGAGCAGCCAAGATAACCATAGGCCGTAGATGGTTTGAGAGGAACGGAAGGTGCGGGAGGGACGGGGGCGGAAGGCGAACAAAAGCTTTCTTTCCCACTAGCGACATTATACATGCATCATCAAATATCAAATCCACGGGAGAGGCTGACGCCGAGATTTTCTTTTGGGGAGCGACGCAGATCTTCTTGTACCACTTCCAGTGGGCTGTTTGGTGCTCCTTGGAGCAGTACTGAGTCTCCTTGCAACGGGAGCAGGTCTTCGTGGGCGGGACCTTGCAGCCAGAAAAAGCGCAGTGCGGGGAGGGCTTGTTCGCGGCCGCTGGTTCGGACGAAGATTGGCTAGATTTCATTTTTGGGGACGTTTGGTGTTTTGATGGGGTCAAGGGGGGACTGGTATGTTATTAGTGCACGTGGAACGAGTAAAAGACTTTGGGGTTGCGTATGAGACAGCGAAATTGACAAAACTGAAATTTGAGGGAGGAAAATCTGAGAAAGTTAGCAGTCGAAATCTCGAAGCCTACGTACCCCCCATCAACACAACAACCCCAACCATCACCATGCGTACCATCTACCTCGAATACCACGACGAGCCGTCACACAAAGCGTAAGTAGGAGAAGAGGAGAAGAGTTGAAATTTGGCGATGAGGACAGACTAGTTAACAACCCATTTCTCGAAACCTACGTACCACGCTGTCCAAGTCTGTAGCCTCCGTCACTGATGAACACAACAAAAATAGGGAACGAGTGCGAAGCGAATTTGGGGAGGATGAGGGGGATGGGGATAGGGGTGGGATTATCGAGGCGTCGGAGGCAGTGCAAAAAGAGTCTCTAAATTCCTGAACTAACACAAACAAGACCTCCCGGAACGCAACTTTAACTTAACTTTTCTCACAACCCAAACACACGCAAACTTCCACAGCTGGAAGCTTGAGATCGACGATCTCCGCACTCTCGTTACCTTCGGAAAAGTCGGAACCGAGTTGAGGTTTGCCAAGAAGAACACCGACGACGCTGGCTGGATGAACTACGACGACAAATCCGATTTGACTGCGTTCGTCGCCAAGATCGAGAAGTAGAAGCGCAAGAAAGGGTACGCTGATGCCCCCCAAGACGGAGGCGAGACCCCCGCCGCCAAGAAGAAGTCGCCGGCGAAGAAGGCCGCGCCCAAGAAGAAGGCTGCGTTCAAGAAGAAGTAAGAAGGCCGCCGCCGTCTTAGCCGTCACGGGGGGCGGGGGAGATTGAGAATGAACTGAGAATGAACTGAGAATGAACGACGACAACGAAAAAACGATAACAACTTCTTCGCGCCAAACCCCCCCTCTTTTAATATAAACGCAACACCGCCACGTATTCCTACATTCAACTAAAGCCTTTCAATTAGTATTTACTAGCAAGACGAGTAGTCGACGGAAGTGAAGATGGGTACTTTTTGTTTTTCAAAATTCAACCTACTAATAATCCTTAAAGCTCTATATGCTCCTCGTCCTCCTCCTCTTTCTTAACTTCCTCCTCCTCCTTCTTTTCCTTCTTGGGCTTTTCAGGCGCTTTGCTCGACTCTTTACGTCCGGCCCCGGCGTTCGCATTTTCGTACGCGTTGTATCCTCCGGAATCATCCACGATCTCATCGGCCATCATTTCCTCCATCATCTGGCGCTCGAATTCTTCCTCTTCGTTCCCGAGCCCGTGCTCGGACAGGTACCGCTCAACGTCGAGCGCCGCCATGGCCCCGGAGCCAGCGGATGTAATCGCCTGACGGTAAACAGCGTCAGCGGAGTCTCCAGCGGCGAAGATTCCAGCGACATTTGTTCTCGAAGACATGCCTTCAACCTCGAGGTATCCATTGTGGGTTTTGGAATGAGCAATCTGCCCCCCCAAGAATTCAGTATTAGGAGAATGACCGATCGCAACAAAAACGGCGTCACAGCTGATCTCCTCGAGCTTGCCCGTGTTGACGTCCTTGATCATCGCGCCCTTGACGACCTGCGAGCGCGAGCATAGCGAGCGTAAGGAGCGAAGCGGCGAGTTAGTTTAAATGTTCTTAATGCGAGGAGCGTAGCGACGACTTGCATGGCTCCGCTCCTCGATAGTTTAAATGTTCCTAACACTCGTCGCTTCGCTCCTCGCTCTCACATTCTTCGATTCGGTGCCCTCCTCGCCGTCCTCCCCCGCCACACCCTCGATGACTCCGCCCTTGATCTCCTCTACGGTGCTGTTCCACACGATCTTGATGTTCTCCTTCTCGATCACCCTCGTCGCGAGGACCTTAGAGGCGCGAAGGACGTCGCGTCGAACGACAATGATGACCTCCTTCGAGGTTCGGGAGAGAACCAGAGCGTCCTCCATGGCCGAGTCGCCGCCGCCGACCACGATGACGGTCTGGTCGCGGAACAGGTGGCCGTCGCAAGTGGCGCACGAGGAAACTCCCGCGCCTCTGTGCTCGTACTCTCCCTCGACGCCGAGCCAGATGCTGTCCGCTCCGGTGGCGACGATCACCGAGTGTGTGGAGATGCTCTTGCCCTGCGACGGGGCGAGCGAAGCGAGCCGAGGAGCGAAGCGACTAGTTAGTATAGGCTCCTCGCTAGTTTAGAGCGTTCTTACTTAATGATCGTCGCTTCGCTCCTCATATCTCACCTCCTTCAGTTCAACACTAAACGGCCTCTTATCGATGTTGACGTTGGTGACCATGTCTCCCTCAAAAACGGTCCCAAACAAAGCAGCCTGCTCCCTCATCTTGGAGACAACCTCCGGTCCAGTAACGTTAAACAATCCTGGGTAATTTTCCACATCGACGCCCTTCCCCTGCAATTGCCCTCCCATAGGAGGCGCAACCACAACAGGTCGTAACCCAGCGCGGGCGGCGTAAACAGCCGCGGAAAGTCCAGCGGGACCGCTTCCGATAATAACGACGCGCTCAGGGAACTCGGAAGGAGTGTAGGTGGAAGTTTGAAGATCATCGTCGTCGTCGTCGTCTGAGGAGGAGCGAAGCGATAATGATTAGTAAATAAATACTCCAATATAGTTGCGCGAATAATTCGTGTTCTTACCTTCCTCAGCATCCTCCTTCGCCTCCGCCTCCGCCAAATTGCGTTTCTCTATCTCCGCCATAAGCTCCTCCTTAGGAATGTCCGATAGCGAGAGTGCAGTTTTCTTCTTCTCCTTCTTCTGGGTTTTCTCCTTCTTCGAGCTCTGCCGAGGAGTGGCGAGTGAAGAGAGCCGTGTTAGAATTAATGAAAATACATGATAATACGTTGTACAAAGCGCTCGCTACGCATAAGCGCTCACCTTCTCTCCGCCAGCTTCAGGCTTCTCGTCGTCCTTCTCCACAGCAGTAAAACGCTTGATAGTCTTAGGACGCTTCGAGTACTTCTTATTAAGCTTCCTCCCAAGCTCCTTAGCAGCTCCACCAGCGCACTTTCCCTTTGCCTTACTCTGCTTCGCGCATGCCTTGTAAACGATCTCAACGTCTTCCTCAGCTTTCATGGGATCATGAACGGCGTAGTACTCCATGAGGGATTCAAAGGTTAGTTCGACATTTTCTCCTTCGGCTTTGGAGATTGACATGTCGGTGAATTGGCGGAGTTGTTGTTCGCCGGCGCCGGAGAATTCTTTGAACTTCTTACCGCCGACGAAGAAGAGGAAGGTGGGCATGGAGCGGACACCGTAGCGGGAGCTGTGGGGGGGCGGAGAAGCGAAGCGACGACGTTAGATTGTTGAGGCTTCTTGAGGCTTCGAGTCCACTACAGCTCGTGCGGTTCGTACCTTAACTGATGCTGGCTGTTCACGTCGACCTTGACGAAGACGGCCTTGTCGGACATCTCCTTGGCGAGCTTCTTATACGCGGGTGCGATCTGACGGCAAGGACCGCAGGACTGTTGTTTAGGGATTTCGTGGGTTAGAATGGGGTGGGGGTGGTTTGGGGTGAGTTGCGAGATCGGGGTTGGTTATTACCGTTCCGGAGTTTACGAAGTTTTTATTAGAGAGACTCACCTCAGAATAAAAGTCAACGATTACAGGCATTCCGGTCTCCTCGGAGTGCTTCTTGAGGAGGGCATCGAACTGGGCGGTGTCGCGGATTGTGCGAACGGCTGGCCGTCCGTGGACGCAGAGGAGGAGAGCGAGGAAGAGGACTAGACGGAGCACGGACGGAGCATTTAGACGGAGCATTTGGGATGGAAGGTGTGGGAGGAGAGGCTTGTGCGCGAATTATGTGTGGTAGAAAGTTAGTGCTGCGGGCTACAGAGGTGATTCGAGAGCTCAAGCGGCCGGTGGGGATAGGAATTACCGTGGCCGTTTTATTTCTGTGAAATTCAGGTAAACATATTTTGGCTCCCTCTCTTTATCTTTTTTGCACGGAATCATGTTCAGCGGCGGTATGAACGGCGGTCACGGTACGCCTTCTCCCTAAAAGTTCAGACTCGTGTCTTGTGACCCACCGTTTCTATCCAATTTCCTCTTCATCATTCTCGTTCGTCCCCGTCGCATCCGTCCTTTCCTACGACCGCTCTGGCGACCCCAATCCGCTCCCTTGTTATTCCTAACTCCCCAATCCGCTCTCCCCTCTCAGACGACGTCCTGAAGGCAAGCCCCACATCGCCGGAGCAAACCTCCAAACTAATCGAAGAAATAAAATCCCGCGGCCGTGCCGCATTCGGCCAAGGCAACTACCCTCTCGCAGAGGTCCTCTACTCCAAAGGCATCGAGCTGGATCCCCACGCGATTCTCTACAGTAACAGAGCTCTAGCCCGCATGAACTTGGGAAAGTTGGATGAGAGTATTGATGATTCAAAGAGTAGGTGAGAAAAAACTAATCGGACGTCGGAGTGTGATTCGGCTCACGACGACAACGTCGTTAAATACGCCTGCACACGTTCAAGACGCGATTGAGTGCAACCGAATGATAATTAATATACCGGCTACACAATTTTGCGATGCAAGCGAGACTCAACCCTCCGCTGAACTGTTATGTTCCCCCCGTTCTGCTCCGCTAAGGCCGCTCGCGCGGGTCCAAAACGTTGGCAAAAACCGTTCGCTCTTTTTCAACCTTTTCATGATATACGTAAACCGCCGCTTTCGCCCAATCGTGCGCGTAGCGTTCAGTTTCAACTCTGCTTAAAGATTCTAACGTTGTCTTGTTCGCTCCTCCCCTCGCGTTTTCTCCCTTAGCATCTCCCTCGATCCAAATTACGTAAAAGGTCACTGGAGATTAGCTCAAGCCTTAATCGCAAAAAGGAACTATTCCGAAGCTCTACAAGCCTTCGAAAAAGCCGTCAAAATCGAACCGGAGAATAAGGCTATTAAGAAGGAGCTGGAGAAGTGTAAGGCGAAGGCGGAGCAGGTAAGAAGCAAGAGGAGTCTCAGCGACGAGCTGGGAATGGAAGGATGACGGGAGTAACAATGAGGCGGAGCGACGTAGCTTTAGTCTAAATGCTCAAGCATTTTTGTTGCTACACAATTCTAACATGGCTCGCTTCGCTCGCCGCTCCTCGCTATGCTCGTCGCAGTCGGCGATGTTCGAGGATGGGCCTCCTCCTATTTCATCGGTCAAGGCGAAGAAGGAGAAGAGTATTTCGAAGTCTACTAAGACGACGACGAGTAAGAGTGTGAAGAGTTCGGCGGGTTCGTCCTCTTCCAAGCCTCCTTCGGCTCCCTCGACTGAAGAGGAGAAGGTGAGACGAACGCCCGTAGTAAGGAGTCGAAGTATTCTATACTAACTCGGAGACTTCGCTCCGACCCAACCTTCACAGGACGCCTCCGATTTCAATAAATCCGACCACGTCCGCGGATACAAACTAAACAAAGACGGCAAGAAGACGAGCTTCTTCAACAACGACCTCTCCGACGAGGTGTGAACGTCACGACGAGCGAAGCGACGAGCAATGAATACGATATTAGCGCTCTTACTTCGGCTGTGCTGGCGTGCTTTAGTCTAAACGCTCAAAAATAAATCTTCGCTACGCAATTCTAACTCGTTAGCACCAATCTTCATCAACTCGCTAATGCTCGTCGCTACTCTCGTCGCAGGCCAAGGCCCTCATCGGGGACATCGCTCCGAAGAAGATATCGAGCGCGATGGACGCAGCAACTCCGGCGATGCAGAAGGCGGAGGACGGGGTTTCCGTGTGGAACTCGGCGGGAACGTGGGAGGAGAAGGACGTGTCGAAGTGGGCGATCGACTCCTTCCAGGTGAGACGCAGCGAGGAGCGAAGCGACGAGTTGAGAACAAGTTATTTGCGGCCGCAGTTTGCTACGCTGATTGTTTCAGACGAGCGAGACCCTACTCAACAAACAACACTCTAACACGGCTCGCTTCGCTTGCCGCAGAACTGCATCTCGAACATCAACCTCTCGCTTCCCTGCGGGTCGATAACCGGATCGGAGGTGACTCTGAACGAAAGCTCAGCTTCCGTAGCAACCGTACGCGGGAAGCGCCGTTACCTCTTCGAGTTCAACTGCACCGTCCCCTTCGAAGCCGAAGTCGACGGTGAAGAAGTCAAGGGAAATGCTAACTTCGTTGATATAGCTCCCGACTGCGATGGAGAGTACGAGTGCCAGATTGAGTGGGAGGGGAACATTGGGAATGCGATTAGGATGAAGGCGAACAAACACATTCGAGATGGAAAGTTTAAGAACGAGGTTGAGGATAGGGTGGCGGCGTGGGTAGAATCGTTTAAGAGTAAATACAAATGAAATTTATTTTAGTTATAGGAATACGTCTATTTTTTGCTTATTACATTAACACATCTGCACAACCTCTACATGGGTTTCGTAACCAGCCTCTTGAGAGCAAGGAAGGCCAAAAACAAGCACACTATGTACATCGCGACCAAGCTGAGCTGACATACGGGAACGGTTAGCTCCTCCTCAAAGTTAAATGTCTGGAGGAAATCCTGCGACGAGCGTAAGGATTTAGAATCGCGTAACGACGAAAGCGGTTCGATCATTTAGTCCTTACCTCCCCATTTAAGAACGGACAGACCTGGCCGGTGTTGCCATCGACGGTCATAGTGATCAGCTCGTCGTCCTTGCACTTGAGCTCTAAGCCAGTGTACTCCACAGTCGCCAACGCAGTGTACGCATATTTCATAGGGGATATCCACGGAATCCATAGGTAGTAAGCTGGAGTCGATTCAGCGTTGAGAAAGAAGCCGCTGAACATCATCAGCGGCATGATGATCAGCGGAGCAACGAGAAGTGCGACGGCAATGTCGCTGAAGATCGATGCCAAGATGAGCCCCATACCCATGCCCGCGTAATTCAACAGGATCACGATTAAGACGAAGTTCAGGTAGTTGGCGACTTTGATTTGGAACCCGACCGCGAAGAACATGATCGTGGCGCTTATGCTCGGGATGATGAAGTAGAAAGGGGCGTCGCAGGCGACCTTGCCGAGGAAGTAGGGCCCGACGGAGTACAGGCCGTTCTCGTAATCACGGATGAACGTGGATCGCTCGTTACCAAAAGTGCTGAGGACGCCCATGATTGAAGACATCATACCGTTGGCGGCGAGGAAGAACAGAACGCCGTTTCTGTCCTGAATGCCGTCTTGGGTGGAAGACACCTGAAACCAAATGCTCGAGATGATGAGTGAGAACATCAAGTTCTGGCCAAACTGCGCCCTGACGCGCATGGGGTTGCGGGTGGCCTCGCGGAAGCTGCGTTGGAGAAGAAGCTTGAACTGGTCAATGGGGGAGCTGGTGACTACGAGGACGAGTGGCGAGCGAAGCGAGCCGAGGACGAAGCCCGGGCGAGGAGCGAAGCGACGAGTTAGAATGAATAATAAAGCGTTGTCAGCTCGTCGCTTCGCTCCTCGCACCTTCTTTGGGAGGAACCGTGTAGTAGACTTTTTCGGTGACAGTCCCCGGACGTTGCGCGCTGACCTTCTCCCACGCCTCTCGAAGGGTTCGAGTTCTCTCCTCTTGGTCAAAGTTGATCTTCTGCTTCTCTTCGTCGTCACCGCACGTCAACACGCGCATGAAAAAGAAGTCGGCGGGGTTGTGCTTCTCGGGGCATTTAAAACCCAACGTATCGAAGTGCCCGACGCTATCGCTGCACGGCCCATGGTACACGAGCGAGCCAGATTGGATCAGGAGAAGGTCGTCGAAGAGCTCGAAGATGTCGGACGAAGGCTGGTGGATCGTCGTGATCACGGTGACACCCATGGAGCACAATTTCTTCATGATCTTAATGACTGAAAATGCAATGAATGAGTCTAGACCCGATGTGGGTTCTGCAGCGAGGAGCGAAGCGACGAGTTAGAATAAAGGAGAAACGGTATTCGTTTCGCTCCTCGAGGTTTCTCACCGTCAAGAAATATGATACGGGGCTGGGCAACACACATCATCGCGATCGAGACACGTTTGCGCTCTCCGCCGGACACACCGATGATCTGCGACGAAGGGTCTCCTATGTATGTGGCCTGCGACAAGCGTAGCGAGTAGCACGAAGATTTATATTAACGAATTAGAATTGCGTAGCGAAGAAAGAGGCTTGCGCGTTTAGACTAAAGCTACTAGCGCAGATGAATTACGACCTTAATTATCGTATTCCCAGCTCGTCGTTGAGCTCTGAGCTGCGTCTCACCTCGCATTTGGTGAGTCCGAAAAGTTCGATGACCTCTTGGGCTGTGCGAGCTTGTGTTAGAGACATATATTGGTGATAAGGATTGCATCTATATCGCTCACCTCTAGCAAGCTTCGCCTCGCGGCTCAACGACGACGGCAACCTCAGAAGCGCACTCATTTCAATTGTCTCCCTCACAGTCTGCGTAGCAAGCATGCAGTCGTCCTGCTGCACGTAAACGGAAACGTCACGGATTAGGGAAGGACTTTTAAGGGGTTTATTATCGATGAAGAGATCACCGGAGGTGGGATTGATACGGCCGGAGAGGATGTTTAGGAGGCTTGTTTTTCCTGCGCCGGAGGGGCCCATGATGGCAGTGAGCTCTCCGGGGCTGAACTTGCCGCTCAACCCATTTGTGGTTCCGGGTTTGAGAATCTGTAGCGTTTCCTTCTTCACTGTCGTGACATCGTACGTTAAGGACGAGAACGTGAGGGAGAGAGGGTCGCTCGGTTCATTTTGACGAGCTTGGGCGTAAGAATCGCCACGGGGTGTGAACTCCATTTCGGTTGTTTCTGCGAGATGGTGAAGGTTAGTTAGAGATAGATGACGGTGAGGGACGGAGACTCCGAAGGGTCTCGGTGAGGATACCGACGAAGACGCAGGGGTTGGACCACATGACGATTTTCTTGAGGCGGGAAACGTTGGTGGCCCTTGGTCGAGGGTACGTTAGATCAGCGAGAATGACTCTTAAAGTGCTACTAGTGTTCTAGATAACCCTAACCATGCGGGCGACTTCTAACATCAAATATCTTTTCATTCTCGTTGGTAACATTTACGAACATTTAACTGGTTAAGGTAAAAATTAATAGGTATGGAATAAGAATAATATTCAACCCCCAGTGCCGTTTTGTTGACTATTTCTCAGCTGGGAGTTTTCCCATGTTTTGGGGCGATCTTTAACAGTTATTTCGCTCGGCATTTTCGGAAGTTATTAAGTAAGTAATATGTTGGGGCGTCTTTTGGTGGAAAGATTAATATGTATTGGGTGCCGCCTTCATAGCTGTCCTGATGTCTGAACAACGATAAAAAAGAAATAATCGAGTTTCTTTTTCCAACAGCAGAACATCGCCCTCGGCTTTCATCATTACGCAATTCTGACGAGTCACAAAGAGCGAAGCGACTATTAAAGTAGAGAAGGCGTTGTCTATGAACTCGTCGCTTAGATCCTTGCTACGAACACGATATTTGGCGTTCGTAATCCACCTGCCCTACTAGCCCTAGGCTAAATGCAAAGCGGCTGCGAGGTGGGTTACGAATGCTACAATTACGGTCGTAATTCGTCTGCGCCAGTAGCTTCAGTCTTGTTGTCGACGCCAATACCGCCGGGTACGCAAATTTCTAACTAGTTAACGCCTTTCCTCATGCGACTCGCTACGCTTGTCGCAGGTTAAAGAAATGAAGTTCCTCTCCCCCCTTTTCCACGGCCTCGCGCTGACCTCAAACAACTCCACGTCCTTGTCTGATCCTTCTCTTTGCTGTCCAAAAGTCTACTCTGACGATTCGACTTCGTACGCTTTATCTGCTGATCAGTGGAGCGTATATGCCGGTGGCAGCGCAGGTACAGTTGGAAACGTAGAATTCATTTCTCAGAATGGGAATTCCTTGGTGACGGTCGCGAATAGGATGGGTGGCGAGGGAGATACAGGGGTCATCAAACATTTAGTTCGAGGGGACCTTAAACGATTGTTCGTGATTGCTTATGACAACGAGGGCAAAGTTTCTTCCTGTAGTAGTGATGGTCAGGATGGTAACCCCGATAATTTTCCTTGTTTCGACATTTCGACGCCGAAAGGAACTAAGAAAATCGCCGATTCCACGCTGGAGATGTTTGAGGTTCCAGAGTCTGACGACGACGAGGCTCAATTGTCTTTAATTACCGTTTTCAGAGAAGGGGAAACCTGCCAAATGATCAGCCAAGAATATAGCGATGATGAATATATCTTCACGACGAGCTTATATGACTACGCTACCGGCACCGAACCGGTTGATGGAAGCACGTGGGACATACCGGCGGAATGCTTTTCAAATGGCAATGACGATGAAGAGTATGTTTAGTTTTAGGATACAAGCAAGAAGGGTAGTCGACGGAAGTGAAGAAGAGTGATTTTTAATTTTAAAAGGCTCGCTCATTTTCATTTTCAAACGGCATGATTATCTACATTAGGATGCGCCTTTTTGAGATCCGCCATCGCTGCGCTATTCTCGCTCCATTCAAGACAGTCTCTATAGTTTTCGGCACACCTCATCGTATCGATGTTATCCTTTCCAAACTGCACCTCATATCCCTCGAGCGATCTCTGATAAAGCTCCTCCGCTTTCACATAGTCCTTCAATCCGCCATTATAAGCAATAGCCATACACTCCACGGTCTTGAGCGTACTCGGATTTTTCTTCCCTAGCATCCTCTCCTTCGCCTTCAAAGCTCTCTCGTAACACTCCAACGCCTTCTCGTAATTCCCCAAACTGTGATAAACTACTCCCAAATTATTCAACGTCATCAACGCCTGCTTGTTATCTTCCCCTAACACCTTTATCCTCCCCGCCAAACACCAATCGTAAACTTCCTTCGCCTCCTCATACTTCTCGTTCTTCTTCAACTGACTACCAAGTTCGTTGAGCGTATCCAAAGTTACAACATTCTCCTCTCCCAACGCCCTCTCCATCCTCTTCAACAAATCACTTAACTTCTTAATTCTCTCTACCTCACTTCTTACTTCGTAGCCACTCATAATCAAACCGTTCGTCGCATCGAGCGCCTTCTCGTCATCTGTTCCCAATTGCTCCTCGTACCCCTCCTTGGCTCGCTTAAAGTGTATCGCCTCGCATCATCATGATCCACAACATTATTATACGCCTTCCCCAAAGCATGACAAGCGTCCAGCGTCCTCGGATCGTTCTTCTTCTTCTTCTTCTGTTTCTTCTTTCCTCGCGCTTTCTTCTCCTCTCGCCCTCCTGGCGGCAACGCCAGAACCAACACTTCCAATATTCTCCTCGACACCGCCACTAAAAGCGACGGATCATCAGAGAACTCCTTACTACACAGCTTCGCCAACGCCCTAAGATTAACTAGATCCTCCGACTTCGTGATCTTCAGCACCTGTCGCTCCAGCGGTAGATCGGGGCCAACGTCTCTGGCATTTCCAATCTCCAAACGTCAAAAACCTGCGACGAGCGAAGCCATGATGAGGTTAGAAACGAGTAACGAAGACAGTTTATTTAACGCTGTGATTGGTGCTAACAACAAACAGCGCATTATCAATTACTCGCTTCGCTCGCAGCTTCTCACCTCCTTCCATCTAAAGTATGCCTCCTCGTTCCCGTTGAACTGCTTCTGGAAGTACTCGTTGAAGCCCTCTCCGCTCGCGAGCTCGCTCAAGTTCTTCAGCGACATCGGCCACAACCCGTGCTCGCCAATCGAGCTCTGCCACTTGCCCAAGGTAAAACCCGCAATCTTCTTCCTGTAGAGAGGGCAAGGTTCGGATCGAGTTACGAGCACCTGAGTGTATTCCCTGCACGTCGCCGAGTGTCTGCACGGTCTCAACTTCGCATGAACAACATTGTCGAGGCAGATAATACACTTATCCTCGTCGTCCTCGATAGAACCCTTGAGAGGAACGGGAGGCGCGGGAGGAATGAGCGCCGACTTTTTCTTATCACGTTAACATCAATTGGTCGGAACGCCTTCAATAGTTGCGACAGCCTAGACAATGTCGATCTCCTCCACACAAACCTTCAAGAAATAGGCAAATATGCCTTCGGATATTGCTCAGAACTAACATCGATGACGATCCCGGACTCGCTTCAAACGCTTGGTGACAATATCTTCCTCTGCTGCTCCGAGCTAGTTCCCTCCACCATTGACTATTTCAACACCAAAGCCGTAATCGCCCACCTCCGCTCCCTCCAAAACTAACTAAAAGAAATCACGCACATCATTTTCACTTTAAAAACACCCTCGACTATTCTGTTACTCTTTTTTTTCTAACCAACCCCATCACAAACTAAATCTTCACAAATTCCACCCCCTCAAACTTGTACTTATCGCTCATAGGTTGCTCCTGCATCAGCACCTCCCCCGTAACAGTGTCGAACACAATACAGTAACTGCGACGAGCGAAGCGAGTCGCATGAAGATTGACGTTGACGAGTTAGAATTGGGTGGGGGTGAAAGGGGACTTGAGCGTTGAGTCTGAGGATACCAGTGGAGTCGAATTACCAGCGCAAATGTCAAGGTTCGCCTTCTCACCTCCTCTGCTTGCACACTTCATCATCATCACCCGTGCAGTTCTCCTCAACGCTTCTCATCGCAATAGCGTGCTTGTCCCCCGTGTTCGGCACGAACGCGAAGGAGGAGAAACCGTGAAGACCGTCCGAAAGCGCGTCTTGGTTGAGCTTGATGGTGACGACCTTGATTTCGCGGAATTGATCGTCGGCGACGATGAGGAGGTTGGAGCCTTTCTTCTCATCAATTACGTCGTCGTAGGTGACCTTGGAGACGCGGCGGGGGAGGAACATCCAGCGGCGCTGGCTCTGCGGAGGGGGGAGCAGAGGACGAAGTCCGAGGAGTGGAGGGGGGAGTTAGTAGTATGTGCTTAGGGTTGGCGAGAAGTGAGAGCGGCGCGCGAAGCGAGCCGAGGAGCGTAGCGACGAATTAAACGAGTCATTCGAACGAGCTCGTTCGGACTCTCTCCTCGTTGTATTTGTAACGCTTCGTCGCTTCGCTTCTCGCTGGGGTTCGTCCTCGCAGCTCCTCACCTCGCTCCAGAGAACCGCTTCGTGGACTAAGTACCCCGGGGCCTCGCAGCCCACGGCGGCGCGGACCTTGTTGTACACGGTGGACCAATCGTAACGCTGCATCATGCCTTGGTGGTCCATGGTGACGATCCAGTTGTTGTTGGTGTTGATGATTTCGCCTGCAGGGTTCGTGAATTCCTTGCCGAAGCTGCGCGAGCGTAGCGAGCGTTGGGGGAGAGGGGCGGCGGGGGGTTAGAGAGTTGTTGCGTCGAGAACGAGGAAAACAATAATTCACATTTCATCTCACCTCCCAATATAAAGCTTCCCATCCTTAACCGTACTCCACTCAACCTTCATCCCCTTATCCGTCTCCCCATCCCCCTCCGTCAAAATAAACCTCGGAACCCCCTTAACCTCTCCCTCCTTCTTCAAAAACTCAAAAACAATCCCCGTCCTATCCCCAAAAGACAGCAGACGGCCGTCGTAGACAGTCAGCTCGGAGAGCTCCATTCCGCGACCTGCGACGAGCGTAGCGAGTCGCACGAACGATTTGCGTTAAGACGAGTTAGAAATTAGCGCACCGCATTACAAAGATGCTTGTGCATTTAGACCAAAGCTATGTCGCTTCGCCTCAGTACGTAAGCGCAAATATTGAGTTTGTAACGTCGTCACCATTCACTCCAAGACAGTTTTCTCACCTCCTTCGTTGTGCTTTGTGTAGATTTTTGTTTCAGGCTTCCACGAGATCGTGTACGAATTCGAGGAAGTGCGTTTAAGGATTGCGGGGGTTAAGATTGAGAACCATTTCTTCTCATCTTCATGTTTGCTGCGACGACGAGCGTAGTTGTGTTAGACGCTAAATTGCAAATTGTTAATAAACGGCGAGCGTTACAATAGTAGAACCGAGGGTTTTCGAGGGTGGTCTTGGAGCGTACGAGTTGCCGGCGGTTGCGTATATCATTTAAACTTTCGAAAAAACGACTTAGAAAGTGCTAGGGTTAGGCCCCGCGCAGGCCCTAGCGGAGCGGAACGGCCGGAACGTAACAATTGTTGAATCGAGGGTTGAAAAAACGATTGGGAAAGCGATAGGGCGAGGCCCCGCTCGCACCGCCCCAGTCGTGTTGTGCACAGCGAAAGTGTGCAGGCCCCCGTAACCCGGCGTATATGAATCTGGCTGAATGCTGAGAACATTGTTAAAACGGCGAGCGTTACTTTTTTCTCACCTCCTCTTATCTAAGTCAGCCACAGCCGCCACATGCCACTCACTATCGCTAATAATACTACTCTTCACACTAAACTCCCCCGGCCTAACCGCGCCCCCCCAGAACTTATAAGCGTTACCATGCACTCCCGGAGATCCTCTAATGTAGGCTGTTGAACCATCAACATCGGAGAAGGAGGAGAGGAGAAGGGCGAAGAGGAAGAGGAGGGTGAAGGCGAAGACTAGTTTTAAGTTGCGGAGGAACCAGAGGTGGAGGTGGGCGGTGGTTAAGGAGGGGGAGTTCATTGTGTCGGGGAGGGAGGAGAGGGAGGAGGTTGACGAAATTCCAGACTGAAGATTGTGAGGAGCGGAGGTGGAGCGGGACGCTGTGGAGGGCGGCTGAGGGTATCCCGCGTTCGAGGAGGCTAGCGGGGAAGTCTTGTCTTTGGAGAAGTCGAGCTGAGCTTGCGCGTGGTCGAGTCTGCTGAAAGTATTACTTTCGACTGAAGAATGTTCACTTGTGGAAACGCGTGGGCCGAGCTAAGGAGGGAATAATAAGGAGGATACAATGGTTAGAAGGTGTGGAGTAGAAACTCTGTGACTTTTAATGTCTTCTCAGTGGTCGCCGCGCGCGTAGGACATCGCGAACTTGCACATCGAAATGCTAAGGCTCAAGTTGAAGGAGAACGGAAAGGAATACGAGAAGTCAGCCTTCAACGCCAGGCTGGCTCAGGGCAAGATGCGCCAGGTGAACACGAAGATTTTCTGCGGCGACGACGCCCTAACCAAGATTGTGGAGGGCGGGGGAGAGGGCGCGGACAGGCGGTGCTGATGCGCTGCGCCAAGAGGGAGACAGTGGGCTTCGACATGTTTATGGTGGCGGGCTTTGTGGCGCCGCTGAGGAGGCCCGTCAGAATAGAGACACGCCGGGGTACCAGACCTACGAAGGCTTGCCGGAGACGAACACTGACGGATAACGTAGCGCTGAGGATTTTAAATGAAAGACAGGCCAACACGATCGGCGTTGAGTGGAAAATCGTCCACAAATTTCACACAACCGGGAAATGCTCAGTTTGAACAGCATAACAAGACTAATCACCTCTCCAGTCGACCGTGTTCGGGCTAGGGGTCGGAAGGAAGCTATGGTACCAATTTATTTGGGCAGCTAAATTCGACTTTCCAGAGTCATTAAAACCCAACTTTGCATCCCTGAAATCTTTTTTTCCCGCATATAAATACCATGGAAACCGAGTCAGACACCCAACAGGTCGATGAGAAGCTTTATTCCCGCCAAGTAAGTGTGTGTCTCGCGATCAGAAGAGGCAAAATTATGCGAATCACGTCTTTGGATTTCGCGAACGGAGCGACGCTCGAATCGAAATGGAAAATCTGTCATACCCACGCCACGTCAGTCCCAGCTGAATATTCAGTAGTCATTAATACTCTTAACTACACCTCCTAGAATAACCCTCAATACCGCCACTACTCCTTAATTCTCCCGCACACCCAAATTAAAATCCCGCAAGACCCGCCGCTATTTCTAACCCTCCGCCCTCTCAGCTCTACGTCATGGGCCACGAGGCTCAAAAGAAGATGATGTGCGCCGACGTTTTAGTCGTTGGATTGAGTGGATTGGGCGTGGAGGTTGCTAAGAATATTATTCTTGCTGGTGAGACGGAATTATTAGAGTTTCGAGGTTTTCGACGAGCACTGAACTCGTCTCGAGCGACGTTATAACTCATCATCTCTTAGCTTCGCTCGTCAACTCCGCTAACACCCCCTCCCCCCTCCCAGGCGTCAAAACCGTAACCCTCTACGACCCTTCACCCGTAACCTACTCCGACCTTGGAGGTAACTTCTACTTCACCGAAAACGACATCGGCAAGTCCCGCGCCGCAACCTGCGCCTCCCGCCTCGCTGAGCTCAACCAGTACGTTCCCGTGAAGGTCGTGGACACGCTGAACCCGCAGGGGATGAGCTGTTGTTGTGTTACGGTTCCTATGAAGACGGAGGAGGTGAATACATAAACGCTCCAAACCCAAAAAACGTTTTTTCTCCTCTCTAATCCCCCCCCACCCCCACAGCTCCTAACCCTAAACGATACCTGCCGCACCGCCGGCTGCGCCTTCATCTCCTCCCTCGTAATCGGCGTCTTCTCCCAGGTCTTCTGCGACTTCGGTTCCGAATTCATTGTCTCCGACAAAGACGGCGAAGCCCCCGCCATGTCCCAAGTCGAAGCCGTCACCGTCTCCAACCCCGGAGTCTGCAAGGTCCTCGAAGACCACGGAAGGCACGGACTTGAAACGGGAGACACGGTCAAGTTCTCAAGAGTTCAAGGCATGGCCGAGTTGAACGAAACCGAACACACCGTTAAATCAACCGGACCCTTCACCTTTGAGATCGGAGACTGCTCCACCTTCTCCGGCGCAGCCACCCAAGGGTACATCACCCAAGTCAAAAAACCGGCGAAGCTCGCTTTCAAACCTTTGAAGGAAGCGCTTGAGAATCCTGGAGAGCTTATGTTGTCTGATTTCGCGAAGTTCGATCGTCCTGGACTTTTGCACGCCGCGTTCAGGTGAGGAACTGCGAGGAGCGAAGCGACGAGCTGGGAATTGCGTTAATTCCGTTCGTTATCAGGCTCCATGAGAAGCGAAGCGTCGATTTAAGTAGAGATGTAAATTAAAGACGCGTTGTCTATGAACTCATCGCTTCGCTCCAAGCTGGGAATGCGTAAATTCCGTTCGTTATTCGGCGGCGCTATTAGCTTCAGTCTACATATCTACACCACTATCACCGCTACACAATTCTAACTCGTGAACGTCAATTTTCATGCGACTTGCTTCGCTCGTCGTAGAGGTTTGGCTCAGTACACTGATTCAAACGGTTCCATCGCACCCGGAGATGCTTCCGCTTCCGCTGCCGTCGTTGAGAACACGAAGACGTTCTTCAATGGAGAACTCGATGAGGCGCAGCAGAAGCTCGTTACGCAGATGGCGAGGTGAGAAGCTGGGAATCCGTTATTTTCGCTCGTTATTCTGCAGAGCGCAGTAACTTCGGTCTAAACATAGATACCACTATCACCGCTGCGCAATTCTAACTACTTAACGTCAAACTTTATGCGACTCGCTTCGCTCGTCGCAGTGGATCGTCCGCGATTCTTTCCCCTATGTGCGCCGCCCTCGGAGGGATCGTAGGACAGGAGGTATTGAAGGCGTGCTCGGGAAAGTTCACCCCGATCAACGGTTTCCTCTACTTCGACGCTGCGGAGACCCTCCCCGACGAGCCTCTTTCTTTGGAGGAAGTCGCGCCTAGGAAGTGCCGCTACGACTCGCAGATCGCGTGCTTCGGATTCGAGTGCCAGCAGAAGATCGAGAGCCTCAGCTACTTTTTGGTTGGAGGAGGAGCGATTGGATGCGAGATGCTCAAGAACTGGGCTATGATGGGAGTGGCGTGTGGGGAGGGTGGAGAGGTTCACATCACGGACATGGACAGGTGAGATTGGGATGAGGACGAAAACGCAACATAATATCTCCGCAACTTATACAAGCTCGCTTCGCTCACCCGCACTCGCCAGGATCGAGAAGAGCAACCTCTCGCGCCAGTTCCTTTTCCGCAACACGGACATCAACTCGGCCAAGTCCCTCACCGGCGCCAAGGCCGCCAAGGCCATGAACCCCGCCTTCAACATCACCCCCCACGAGCTCCGCGTCGGCTCCGAGACCGAGGACATCTTCGGCGACAACTTCTACGACAAGGTGAGACGAAGCCCAGCGAGGGGCGGAGCGTCGAGTTCCGCTATCTCCACCACTAACACGCTCGTCGCAGCTCGACGGAGTCTGCACTGCCCTCGACAACGTCGAGGCCCGCCTCTACATGGACCAGCGCTGCGTCTTCTACGGTCTGCCCATGCTCGAGAGCGGCACCTTGGGAACGAAGGGCAATACGCAAATCGTTGTTCCGAATCTTACCGAGGTACGAATGAGCGACCCTAGGAGGAGCGAAGCGACAAGCTGGGAATGCAACAATTTTTAGCTTTAGCCTTAACGCACAATCCTCTTTTTACGCTACACAATTCTAACTCGTCGTCGCTCGCTCCTCCGCTCGTCGCAGAACTACGGAGCCACCCGCGACCCGCCCGAAAAAAGCATCCCCGTGTGCACCCTCAAGAACTTTCCTAACCAGATCCAGCACACGCTGCAGTGGGCCAGGGACTACTTCGAGGGAGAGTTCAAGCAGGCCGCCGAGGACGTCAACGCGTACCTAAGTAGTCCGGACTTCGAGGAGACTTTGAATGCTCAGCAGAACACCAAGACTGAGACGTTGTTGAAGATCCGCAAAACGTTGGTCGAGGAGAGGTGAGATGATGGTTATTGCGACAAACGTGAGGAGCGAAGCGACGAGATGAGAATAAGACAAATTACGCGCTCCTCGCATTACGAACACTCTATACTAACTCATCGCTTCGCTCCTCGGCTTCGTCCTCGCCTCCCCCCCCCCCTCCACAGACCCTACTCCTTCGAGGAATGCATCGTCTGGGCCCGTCTCAAATTTGAATCGTTGTTTAACAATGACATCAAGCAGCTCCTCCACAACTTTCCCCCTGACCAGGTTACGAGCGCCGGAACCCCCTTCTGGAGCGGCACGAAACGATGCCCGTCCCCCATCTCCTTCGACGCCGAGGCTATCTGCGAGGACGCTGAGATGAAGGTGAGGAACTGCGAGGAGCGAAGCGACGAGCTGGGAGTACGATATTTAGGATCGCGCATTTCTAACAAATTCACGCCGAATTTCACGTGACTCGCTACGCTCGTCGCAGAACCACTTCGATTTCATCGTCGCCTGCGCGAACCTTCGCGCCGAGATGTACGGAATCAAGGGCAACACCGACCCCGCCTTCTTCATGGAGTCGCTCTCCAACGTCATCGTGCCCGATTTTACGCCCAAGGACGGCATCAAGATCGCCGCCAACGAGGCCGAGGCCAAGGAAGAGGGAAATACCGCGGATTCCGGCGACATCGACGCCAACCAAATCCTCCGCGACCTCCCGGAACCCACCAAGCTCGCCGGTTTCCGCCTGAAGCCCGTCGAGTTCGACAAGGACATTGACGACCACATGCTCTTCGTGACCGCGTGCAGCAACCTCCGTGCGATCAACTACCGCATCCCCACCGAGGACACGCACAAGAGCAGGGCCATCGCCGGAAAGATCATCCCCGCCATCGCCACCACGACCGCCCTCGTCACCGGCCTCATCTGCCTCGAGCTTTACAAGCTCGTCGGCACCCCCAGGAAGACGCTCACCGCCGAAGCCTACAAGTCCGGTTTCCTCAACCTCGCTATTCCTTTTATGACTCTGTCCGAGCCCCAGCCGCCCGCCGCCCAGAAAACCATCTTGCAGGGCAAGGAGTGGAGCTTTACCGCTTGGGATTCGTTGACCATGGACGTTGGAGACATTACGCTGCAGGAGGTGAGAAACTGCGAGGAGCGAAGCGACGAGCTAATAATGCGCTATTTAGCTGTTATACACCATTTGCACAAGTAGCGTCAGTTTCAACGTCGACACCGATTTCATCGCTTCTCGTTTCTAACTCGTTATCGCCAATCCTTCATGCGACTTAAAGTTCATCGACTACTGGAAGGAAGAATACAACTTGGAGGTATCGATGCTTTCTTTCGGAGTCTCGATGCTCTTCTCCTCGTTCGGCAACAAGGCCAAGCTCGCCGAACGCCTGCCGAAGAAGATGAGCGTAATTGCTGCTGAGATTAAGAAGGCGCCCCTTCCCGAGAGTCAGTTGTTCTTGACTTTTGAGATTTGCGTCGACGACATATCTACGGGAGAGGAGGTCGAGGTTCCGTACGTGAAGTACCGCTTCCGCTAAAAATGGGGTGTTATTCGTGGTAAAGAAAAAAGAATTGAAGCGAAAGAATATATCAAAAGTTGGGGTATTTTAGGAGTTGCAAAACTAAACATGTTTGTTGTTTTTCTCAAGTTGATGAGGGGGTGGCTGTGTAGAGGAGGAGTTTATGGGAGCGGCATCGGATGTTGTATCGACGTCGTCGTTGCTAACGTCGATGCTGGAGGGGACTAGCTTGGAGCATTTGAAGAAGAAGCGTACTCCATGCGCTTGAAACGAGTCCGGGATCGTCATCGATTTGAGTTCTGAGCATTGTGTGAAGGCCCATTCGCCTAATTCTTGAAGAGTTGTGTGGGGGGGATCGACATTGTCTAGACCGGAGCAACTTTTGAAAGAGCCGTGACTAATCTGTTTTAACGTCGTCGGGAAAGATACGGTAGTCAAACTACGGCAGGTTTGGAAGGCAGCTCAACCAATGCTCTCAACACCCTCGGGGATATCAATACGCCCTCGTCGATGATCGCGTCCGCCACGCCGTTCCATTATTTGTTCAAAACGCGGATCGCCATCAGTGTTTGCACGTGGACGAAGGGGGCGAAAAGTCTCTTGAACTCGATTGTGTGCATGAACTGATCAGTGGAAACCACCGTCGAAATCGGCAAACTCTCCGCCGGTGGGACCTCCACAAACCCCTCCCCATCCTCATTCCCCTCGTCTCCCGCTCCCCTCTTCCCACCCATTTTCGGCCCTTGTGGCCCTCATTAGACTCCCAGACTATAGACTTGGACATCGCGATAAGTAGGTTTCGAGAAATTGACTGCTAAACTTTCTCAGATTTCTTCCTTCAATTTTTTAATTCGTCGATTTTACGTCCCACACGCAACCCCAGAGTCTGTTACTCTTTCTACATACACTCATATTCCATCAATTTCCTCTCAATCCCCTCAAAACACACCAAACGCCCCCAAAAATGAAATCTAGCCAATCTCCGTCCGAACCCGCGGCCGCGGCCAAGCCCGCTCCTTACTGTGCCTTTCCTAACTGCAAGGTCCCGCCAACGAAGACCTGCTCCCGTTGTCAGGAGACTCAGTACTGCCCCAATGAGAACCAAACAGACCACTGGAGGTGGCACAAGAAGATCTGCGTCCCTCCTGATAAGAAACCCCCGGCCGTTCCTCCCGCTACCCTCGTTCCCCTTAAGGGATCCGTCAACGAAGAGGAGGACGTGTATTATCTGCCTCGACAACGTTGTCAACGCGAAGTTGAGACCGTGTGGGCACTCGGTGGCGTGCAGGGAATGCACGCAGGAGCTGATGAATTTGAACGAGCCTTGCCCTCTTTGCAGGAAGCCGATCTCGGGGTTTATCTTGGTTAAATGGCAGAGCACGATTGGCGAGCACGGGCTGTGGCCGACGTCGTTGAAGAATCTGACTCAGCTCACGGGTGGGGAGGGCTTTAACGAGTACTTCCGAAAGCAGTTCAACGGGAACGAGGAGGCGTACTTGAGGTGGAAGGAAGTTTTTGACGTTTTGGAGATTGGAAATGCCAGAGACGTAGGCCCAGATCTACCGCTGGAGCGACAAGTGCTGATGATATTGAAGTCGGAGGACCTGGTGAAGCTCAGAGCGTTGGTGAAGCTTTGCAGTGTGGAGTTCTTTGAGGATAATTCGCTTTTGGTGGTGGCGTGGAGGAGGATTTTGGAGGTTTTGTTTTTGGGATGCTGCCGGTGGTGGAGAAGAAAGGACGAGGAAAGAAGAAGGAGAAGCAGAAGCAGAAGAAGAAGAAGAAGAAGGAGAAGAAGAACGATCCGAGGAAGCTGGGGATTTTTTACGCTTGTGCAGCTTTGGGGATGGCGTGTAGTTGGGTCGGGGATGAGGATGACGTGAGGAGATACTTGAAGCGAGCGATGGAGGGGTACGAGGAGCAGCTAGGGCGCGATAATGAGAAGGCACTCGAGGCGGCGAGGTGTTTGATCACAGCCACTGGAATGAGTCGCAACGAGAAAATTGAGAAGTACAGAGATTTGGTGTAGAGGATTGAGAGAGCGTTGGGAGAGGAGAATGTTGTAACTTTTGAGACGCTCAACTCACTTGGTTGTGGGTTGCATAATAATGGAGAGTATGAGGAGGCGAGGGAAGTTCACGAAAGGTGTTTGGCGGGGGGGGTGAAGGTGTTAGGGGAAGAGCACGAGTTGACGTCGAGTACGTTGAATAATTTGGGAATAGTTTATTATCAGATGAAGAATTACGAGAAGGCGTTGGAGTATTGGGGGAGAGCTTTGGAGGGGTTCGAGAGGTTGTTGCGGAAGACATATCCTGAAACATTGTCGACTTTGGAGAATATCGCGATTGCTTACGAGGAATGATTTCAGGATTATGGGAAAGCTGAGGGTCTTTATCAGAGAGCGCTAGGACTTTCTCGACGAGAGTGGCAACAACAGCGAAAGGCTGGCGGCGCTAATGCCAAGCTACCCATGACTCGATTGACTTTAGTAGACTAAATGTTCTTGTTCTTTTTCAGTGAAAATGTAAATCGGTTTAACACTTTTCAATGCTATTCTTGTTCTCTCCCTCTCTCCCTCTCTCCCTCTCTCCCTCTCTCCCTCTCTCCCTCTCTCCCCCTCTCTCCCCCACTCCACTTAGATAGAAGCCTCTTTCGGCTTCAAGCTCAAAAGCTCAATCTGACTGGCGTCAATATCTCCAGCCAACTCAGGAGGGTGCCCGTGGACCTTGTGGTGCTTCATCATGACCTTGTACTCCTCGAAGTCGAGCTGCGCGTTGCCGTCCTTGTCGAACTTGACGAACAAGGCATCCAACTGCTTCTTGCTGAACTTCTCTCCGAACTCCTTCTCGAGCATGGTCTGGATCTCGTCCTTGTCGAGCATGCCGTCTCCGTCCTTGTCAAACTCAGAGAAGAAGGCCTTGTTGAGGTGCTTCTTCATGACCGCACGAGACTTAGGGTGGAGCCACGCACCAATAAAACTACTGCAGCAGCAGCCGATGATGGCGAGCAGGACCACGATACCCGTTCCGATGGCGGCGGCGTGGCTCAGGCTTCCGGCCTGCAGCCAGCCGCAGGCCTTGCTGTCGCCCATCTTGCAGCCTTGCTTCATGGCGATCTGTGACGTAAATATTGGAGTTGACGGGTTAGAATCGAGTCACGACATTAGATGCGCTGAGTGCGAGGAGCGAAGCGACGAGCATTACGAACATTCTAAACATTAAGAGCATTCTAAACTAGCAAGGAGTGGAGAGACAAGATTACGAACGCTACGCTCCTCGCATTAAAGAACATTCTAAACTAACTCATCACTTCGCTCCTCGCTTCGGCTCGAATAAATTGTAACGTCGAATAAATACTGAACTCTCTCTCAGCTCGTCGCTTCGCTCCTCGATGGGCTCAGTCCTCACCTCCTGAACGATGTCGCTGATGAGGCCGCACTCGCCGCTCGCGAGGTCTTCCTCCGCGTCGGCGTAATCAGCGGCGTAGATGATGGGGCAAGCGGTGACGCTGGCGGTGACGTTGAAGCAGAACTGGGTTCCGGACTCCTCCATGGCGGTGTCGGTGATCTTGTAGACGTCGCCGTTCTTGCTACCCAAACCCGAAACGGTGAAGACGTCGCTCCTCTGGATCTGGGTGTTGGTGTCGATGCACAGCCAAGAGGGCGCGTTAAACTCGGTGTCGGTGCCGTCCTCCCCATCCTCGATGCTGAGGGTGATGCAGTCTCCAACCAATTGACCAACCAGCGCGTTGTTGTCGTTGGTGACGACGGTCATGCACTCCGCACTGTTCAAACTGTTCTCGTCGTCGCCGTTGAGCCTGCGACGGGGGGAGGGAGGAGGGCAAGCGAAGCGAGCAGAGGAGCGAAGCGACGAGTTAGTTTAAATGTACTTAATGCGAGGTCTCGTCGTTCGAGCTACACATCCTCGTCGCTTCGCTCCTCGTTGTCGTCGTTCGCTCCTCCCACCTCCTCACCTCCTTCCTCCTTCCCTCCTGACAGGCGGCTTTCCGCTGGACGTCGTGCCGGTGTCATTCCTCAAGGGGGGCACGAACATCGGCTGCTCGATCTTGACTTTAGCGGTGAGGTCCACGCTCTCCTGTGAGACCTCCAACCTCGTTCCCAACTTCTTTCCGGCCCTCTGCTTGCTGTCCCTGTACGTCTTGGTCTCGACCAGACTGGTGGGCTTCTCAATGACTTGGGACTGGTCGCACTGGTCCCTGTCGTTTCCGCACACGCACGCGATCTTCTCGATGCTGTTGATCAAAGGGTCGTACATGCACTTAACGAACTGGCCCTCGACCTGTCGTTACGAGCGAGTTTACGAGTTAGTATAGAATGCTCTCAAAGTGAGGAGCGGCGAGCGAAGCGAGCCGAGGAGCGAGGCGACGAATTGAACGAGGAGTTTCAATATGGGTGGCGTTTTCGAAGAGCCTCCACGTTGTAATTAAGACGCCTTCGCAATCTCGTCGCTCCTTATCCTCGCGGGGTTTTGTCCTCCCATCCCTCTCACCTCCTCCTTCAACCTGTTGATGACCTCGTTGACGAGATCCTCGACCATCCAGCGGTCGATCTCGGTGACCCAGTCGTTGGCGGAGGCATACTCGCGGTCCTTCCACTTGTACATGCTCCTCATCTCTCCCTGCATCCACTTGTTGCCGGACCACTTGAGCAGAGGCTTGAACCTGTCGCCGCACTTGCCGCACTCCTCCCGGTTGTACCTGTTGAACCATTGTCCGTTGTAGCACTTCTGGGGCGCATCGCGGCCGGAGCAAGAATCCGCGTCGAACTGGGTTGCGGTCCAGACTCCATTCTCGATGGCGTCGCAAGCATCCTCGGTCTCGGCAGTCTTGACGACGCATCCGAGCTCGCTCCATTCAACCTTTTCCCAGTCGTAGGTGCCCCCCATGTAAGATTCGCAGCTGAACCAGTTCACCTCGTCACCCGCCAAGTCCTTGTTCACCTGCGACGAGTGTAGCGAGCCGAGGAGCGAAGCGACGAGTTAGTTTAATGTTCTTAATGCGAGGAGAGGAGCGTAGCGACGACTTGCATGACTCCGCTCCTCGATAGTTTAAATGCTCTTTAATGCTCATCGCTTCGCTCCTCGCTGGGCTTCGTCCTCGCCTCACCTCCGGCGCAATGCAAACGTGGGTCTTCTCTACGTGGCGACCGGTCGCTGAGTCCCACCAACCGTCGGGAACGGCGTTGCCGCCCCACTCGTTCTGGCAGAAGCCCTTACTGACGCAATCTTCTTCGCTCCTGCACTCCGCCCACTTGGTGGACCTGCAGAACAATATTTCCTTGGTGATGTCGTTGTCGAAAACTCCGTCGGCCTCGCCTCCTCCGCACTGCTCGGGCTCCATGTTCTCGCACCTACTATAGGTGTGTTCGCAGCCCTCAGGAGAGCCGTGCTCCTCGATGAGGCAGTACTCGAAAGTCGTCTCCGTGCCCCCCGAGAGCCAAGATCCTTGGAACTTGACCTCGCAGTGGGTCTGGTTGGCCGCAGCTGGTTCCCAGCAGATGGAATCGGGGGCGTTGTGGGCATTTGCGTTGTCCCAATCCCTCTCGCAGCCCAAGCAGTTCCTGTCAGAGCAGGACTCGGTGTTGATGCACTCGTCCTCGGTGAGGCCCATCCAGCCTCCAGGGTCCTGGTCGCACACTCCGGCCGTGCACAGTGCCTCGGTGTAGAACTTTCCCTCTTCGAATTCCCTGGAGGTCTTCAAGTTCCATGTCGTCCCAACAACCACGCTTCCAAAATCGTTGCAATTGGAGGCGAAAGAGGCTACAGTGTCCATCTTGCCCCACATCGCCTCGGAGCTGAGCTTGCAGACTCCACTAGCTCCCATGTCGTCGTCCCAGTTAACGTGGACACCCTGGTTCCAATGGCACTCGCCCTCCCAGTGGCACCCAGCGTGTGTCCAGTAGCAATCATCGTCAGTGTCGCAGTCGCCCTCCCCTGCTACAGCGTTACATTTGCCGTCATTTGAAGAATCGTAGGCCGCGCACATTTGATGGTCGTAGCAATCGCTTCCTGTGACACCCGAACCGCAGTAGGCATCCATGGCCGCCATTCCATTGCCCCCGCTGCAGGTTCCTACACGTTCGCAGCTATCCCTGTCAAAGACAGACTCGCTCTCTTCGTCGTTGCAATAGCATGTTCCGGCAAAGTCGAAGTGGCCCTCAATATTGCCGCGCATGGCTTCCCAGTCTTGGCAGTCGCTCTTGCTTATGTCGCTAGAGAAGCACATTTGATCGTGCTTGCACCTCTGCTCCTTGGTCTCAATCTTCTGCGGGGTGGTGCCGGCGGGGCAGCCAGCAGTGGCAGCATCCAGTGAGTCAAAGTCCTCCTGGTACTTACAGAACGGTTTCCAGTTGTGGCGCGTCACCTCCATCCAGTGCTCGTGGTAGTGCCTATACTCGGTCCAGGTATCAAAGTGGCAATCGTCACCGTTGGAGTCTTGTGTGCAGGTATCCTCGGTCTCAAATCCGTTGCACTCATCACTTCCGTGGCAATAAGACATCTCCACCTCGATGGAATCAATGTCGTCCCAGCAGTCTTTTTCTTGGGTTTCTCGGTGATGCAGCCGAACTTGTCGCTGTAACCGAGGGTGTCGCAGAGGTTGCCTTCGTTGATGCAGTCCGCGAAAGTGAGGGCAGTGGGTTTCTCGCATGACTGCGTGCAGAAATCGTCGTAGTCCGAGTTGCAGTTCTCGGTCTTGAAAACAGCGCCGGTGCCCATCAATGCTTCGCAGAGCTCCTGCGTCCATTCTCCGAATTCGTCGGCATGCCACTGGTCCCAGATTCGCCTGTTGTGCATGCACTTGGGGGCCTGGGACACTTCGTGGCAGTCTTGGTCGCCGGACCAGCACATGGCGCAGAACTTGCCATCAAGCTCCGTGCTCTCGCAGCTGCTCTGGTCAATGCTGTCGTTCCAAGGATCAGTGTTGCACACTGCATCCGTGGCGAGGCACTTGGTTTTGCAGTCATCCCTGCGGCGAGCGAAGCGAGCCGAGTTAGAATTGTGTAGCGACGAAAGTGCTTGTCGCTCCGCCTTATTGTTACTCCCGCAATCCTTCCATTCCCAGCTCGTCGCTTCGCTCCTCGCTGGGTCTCACCTGTCGTTACACCAGTACTCGTCGCACATGCCGGTCTCGTCGTTCCACTCGTCCTCCCACTCGCCAGAAACGTCGTTCCATTCTCCCTTGCAGCTTAGCCAGTTGGGGTCGTGGTTCCATCCGTCGGGGCCGGTGCACATCTCGCGGCCGGCGATTTCAGCAATTCCCTCCCCGATCTCCACGAGAGTCGCACGCTGGTTGCTGGTGGTGATGTCCTTGAGGATGCCCCTGGCCTGGGAAATAGGTTTGAGCTCGTTGAGGAGGCAGAGCGCGGTGTGCTCGCCAAGCATGGAGGTCTGGCAGTAACGAACGGTCTCGCCGGACGCGGCGGCGGCGCAGGTCTTGGAGTTGCAATCAGAACCCTGCGTGCACACCTTGGTGGACTTGTGCTTGCCACTAGACTGGTCCCATTCTCCGTAGAGCTCGTCGGCGCAGGTCTTGGCGGCGCCCTCAATGACCTCGAACTTTTTCAAGTCGGCCTTGCGGTCTCCAACGCAACCGTAAGTGGGGTCGACGGCGTCCTTCTTTGCCTTGACGAAGGACTTGGACGCGTAAATCGCAATGGAGAGCTGGGCAATGTCCTGCGCGCAGTAGTTGGCGAGGCGTTCAGTGTCCACGGAAGCCTCGGGGACTTCGACTTGGACCGAGCGGGGGGCGCAGCACTGGAGGGGGGGGGGGGGTTAGTTTGAGAGGAATGTGAAGGATAAAGATGGGGAGCATGAAGATTGGTGTTAACGAGATGGGATTGCGTAGCGAAGAGAGAGGCTTAAGCGCTGAGGTTAAAGCTACTAGCGCAGACTAAATGCGACCGTAATTTGTCGCTCGCTTCTTTTATTCTCACCATGGTCTCACTCAACATCCAGTTGCAGCAGGGATCGGCGTGCCACTCGGCAGAGTTCTGCGACGAGCATAAGCGAGGAGGATTAGCGAGCCGAGGACGAATTCCGTTGAGGGGAGGGGGAAATTAGTTTAGAGTATTCTTAAAAGTTTAGGATGGTTCTTAATGCGAGGAGCGGAGAGCGAAGCAAGCCAAGAAGCAAAGCGACGAATTGAACGAGTTTTTTTTATTCGCTCCTCGTTGTATTCATGACGCCTTCGTAATCTTGTCACTCCACTCCTCGCTAGTCTAGAATGCTCTTAAAGTTCAAATTTGCTCTTAATGCTCGTCGATTCGCTCCTCTTTCTCACCTCCCACTCGTTAGTAACATCGTTCCATTCTCCGCCGTTGTGGTTACACTGCATGGTCTTGATAGTCCTGGGCACGTCGAGGAAGGTGAGGGCCTGATCGATGAGGAACGAGCAGCTTCCCCAGGAGTCAGATCCGATAAAGGGAAGTAGCAGACCAGCATCGTTGGGGGCAAGTCCGGTGCTCATCTTTTCGAGGGTGGCGGTCATCTGGCGAGCCGTGGCCTGGAGCTCGGGGTACGAGCAGTCGGGCTCTTTGATGGGGACCTTCTCGTTCGAGCCGTAGTTCAAGTTAGTGCAAAGCTCTTTGCCGTCGGCGGTGAAGAGTCCGTCGACGTAAAGCTTGCAGCCCTTCATCTGGGCCAAGCCCGGGATGTAACCGTCCTTCTGCTCCTTGCCGTCAATGGCGGACGTCTTGCGGACGATCCTTGCGTTGATGAACTTCTTGTTGTCAATGGTGGCAAGCGCGGCCTTACGAGAGTTCCTGTGGGGGGGGGGGGTCAGAAAATTGGTGATAGTAATTGGTGTGTGGTCTACTACTACTACTGCAATTGTAATTGTATTGCATGCTCACCTCTCAATACGGGGGGTTTGCTCGCCGTTGACCATGCGCGGGCAAGTGGCGGGGGAAATAATGGTGGGGCGGGCGACGTTCTCCCATTGGGCCCAGTTGGGGGCGGATTGTTCGTACGGGCCGGCGTAGAGTTCGCTTCCGTCCTCCTTGTTGATGATGGGGAGCTGAGTGCACTTGCCTCCCGTTTGATGATAGGTCTTCTCCCAGCGGCCCTGGGCGTTGCTGGTAGCGGTAAGGTACTTCTTGTAAGTGAGTTTCGTCTGGCGCCCGTATTCGGTGCCGTTGGGGTGCTTGAGCCTGAGGGTGATCTCACTGTCGGTACCGTCATAGTCTGTGGGAGGAGCGGCCCCGGAGGCCTTGCGCAAGACGGACCTGGTGTCACGCAACATCGTCAAGGGGTTGGCTTCGTGCTCCCAACCCTCCAACCAGTAGTGGTAGTGGTCGTTGGGTCCTCTGTTGGCCATTTTTTCGTACTGGGGGGTTGGGGGAGCGAGCGGTGAACGAAGCGAGCGGTGAACGATAATACAATATCGCACGTATATATATATAATCCGTAATAAGCTCCTCGCTGGGATACAATGATTACGCGCTCCTCTCATTAATAACATTATAAACTAGCGAGGAGCGGAGTCTTGCAAATCGTAGCTACGCTCCTCGCAATAATAACATTATAAACTAACTCGTCGCTTCGCTCCTCACTGGGCTTCGTCCTCGGCTCGCTTCGCTCGCCGCACTCACCTTCTCAGCGATTCCGAACCTCACAGCACACTCCGCACTCACGCCGTCGATCTCAACGAGCTCTGCGAACACCTCGTCAGCATCCTCACTGTACTTGACGAAGGGCTTGCAGGAGGACGAGGTTTCGTCCCACTCGTACTTCATGTCGGTGAAGGGGCTGAACATGTCCCAGGGGTTCTTGTTCCACTGAGAATCCTGAAGCTCGTTCATGTCGAAGCGGAAGAAGTTGCCGAAGGCGTCGTTCTTGTAGCCGGGGATCTTCATGTTAGTGCCGGTGTGCAGGTCAGAATTCAAGTACGGGTCCTTCCACTCCAAGGGAGAGATGACGCTGTCCACGGTTTCAATGATGTCGTTGCAGATACCGTCGCACACGCAGCTCTCCCAACTCGACAACAGGGACGTGTCATCTTTGTCGCAGGTAGCACCGGAAGCTTCGATGCATTGCATGGTGCCGCGCAACCATTCACAATCGAGGGTTCCGCCCTCGCTGGGCTCCGGGCAACCGGACTCAACGAAGCAAGCGGGGGTCTTGTCGTCGACATCCTCGTCGTCGTGGTTGTCGCCGTCGTGGTTGTCGCCGTCGTGGTTGTCGCCGTCGTGGTTGTCGCCGTCGTGGTTGTCGCCGTCGTGGTTGTCGCCGTCGCCGTCGTCGTTAATCATGGCACACACGTCGTGGGCGTTGGGGTCGCACCCGCACTCAGACGCTGTCTTCATGTATAGCACGACCTCGTCGGTGCAGCCAGTAGAGCAGTCCGCGAAGCCCCCCCAGTAGTCGCAAGAAGAGTCATCGCCGGCCAAGCAGTTGGTGTTGGAGGTGATGCAAGATTCACTCTCGCTATCGACGTTGGAGTATGGAGTATCGACGAAAAGGCAGGTAGGGGAGGAGAGAGGATCATCGCAGCAATCTTGCCTCATGTTGAGATAGTCCGTGATATCAGCGTCGCAGCCGCCACCGTCCTCGAGACAGGTCGTAAGCGCTCCCCAATCTACAGCAGTGCACGAGTCGTCGTCACCGGGTACAAGAGCGGCACAGGACTCGGGGCTGGCCCCGAGGCAGGCTTCGAAGTCATCCATGGAGGGGAAGATGGATTCGGACGAGTCGCCATTCAGATTGCGCTTGAACTGCGAGGTGGCGCGGCGGGCGACCGCGGTGGTGACCGCGGCGGGACGCTCGTTAAGGGGCTTAAGAACGTGTCCAAACTTAGCCTGAGCTCTCCTACGACGTTCCTCGTACCCCCACTCTGGGGTCACTCTGTTCCCGTCGAAGTCCTCGCAGTAGTCGACGTAGACGCCCGGGCCGTGGGAGTTCTCGTCTCCGGAGAAGAAGTAGGGGACTTTGGAGTCGATGTTAAAGATGACGGCGTCGACGCGGTCGATCTTGAGGGTTTTGGTTTCCTCTGTGGGGGCACACACAACAACGAGCGAAGTGAGCATGTGTTAGAGGGCTTGATACTGGTGACTAAAAGTAGCGAGGACGAGCCGAGGCTATTTCCCACTACTTTCCACTATTTCCCCCTATTTCCCCGGTCGGCTGAACGTGGCGCAGCCATGGCTGGCCTGAATTGACATTCTGACCGAGCTTCCGAAACTCAATTTAAAGGTTCAGGGCCAACTCATTACGGTTGCCAGGACCGGGGCGAACGGACACGAAATCCTGTAGCCGAATGGAAGGGAAGGGTAGGCAGGGTTTTGAGGGGGCAGGGGTGGGAAGCCCGGCTCGTTAGGCTTTATCTCCTAGTGTGAATCTTACCATTGTTGACCCAATCCGTCTCAGTCTTCATCAAATCAATCGTCCTAGTCTCAATTGACGCCGTACACGTCAAATCCTGCCCGGATACAGCGGTCAGGGGGAGGAAAAGGGGGAGGAGAAACTTCATCTGAAGGGAAAGGGAGGAGAGGAGGGGAGGGGGTGAGACGGGGAGGGTGCCAATGCAGAGCCGCATTTGAGTTTTTGAGTTGGGAAAGAGGGAAGGGAACGGGTTTGGAGGCAGAGTGGAGGAAGAGGGTTGGGGGAAGGTGGAGGGGAGGCTGGCTGGGGAATATTCAGAGTGGATACGTACCTTTTGGGGGAAAGGAGGATGAAAGTCATATTTGTGGTGAGATCTCAGGTGAGAACTCGAAATCAAAATTGGAAAGATCGTGAAAGCAGGAGGGAAATGGAGAAAGGGGGGGTAGGGGGTGGGGTGGGATGGGGGGGGAGAATGGGGGGGTAGTTGAGGGGGGGGAGGGCGGGGAGGTTCGTTTGCGGTCGTAAAAGGAATTATATTAGGGTTTGGAAATCAACTGAGTGAAAGGCAATAGTGGCGTCAAATGTAGGGGGCTTTAGAATTGGGGCCGGGGTGTGGTTGGGGGGGGAGGGTGGAGGGAGGTTTGCGAATGTGTCTTTTGGGTTATTCTTCTGTGGTAGCGTGGGGACGGCATATTTTTTATTAAAAAACTTGACGTCTCCAAGACCTTGTTGTTGTGTGAGGGAGAGTAGCAACGGGTGGTGGAACTTAAAAAACCAATTAGTTTTGTTGCTATTAAATTGTGTTGTTTTTTAGATATGATGTGATCGTGAATATATGATTGTCGTAAATCAGAAAAGTCCGGCCTTCTTCTTCGCAGCCTGCTGTTTCCACTTGGGGAGCTTTGCAAACGCCTCCTTGCTCATGCCGAAAGTTGTTAGGAAAGCGGCGTCAGAGAGCGCCTGTTCTTTTGCCGTAGCGGAGGCGGGTGTTGTGGTCATGGGCATGGGGTTAGGGGCGGGGGTTGGAGCGAGGGTTGGAGCGAAGGAAGGGGAAGGGGCATGGGCTAGGGTGAGAGCAGCAGAGCTCTTCGTGGTTTCAGGTTCGTCAGCCGGAGGAGGGAACTCAGCGGTGGATAATATAGCAGCTAGATCGATCTCGCCAACGCACCCCTCAATCGTGTTAAGCACCGCGTTCTTGTGGAGAGATGCCCTTCCACGTGCAAGGCCGCCAATGTCCTCTCCGATGAATGTGACGTGCTTGAATGTGTTGGAGTCAGTTGCAACGCCTCCCCAGAGAACAGTTGAGTTTAGCGGAAGAGACTGAGCGGCGGCCGATAGGCCTTCGATTCCGCCCTCGCCCTCTGCAATCACAACGACGTTCGTCTTTGAGTTCAGTTCGTACGATAGCAAAACAAAGCCTCCGTTATTCCGAGCATTGAGCCACGCGGAAGTTACGGTATCCGACACTGTAGCGCCACTCCCTTTAGCCTGGCCACCTGACGTGGTGCCGGTCATGAACGTCGCCATTATGCCGCGCTGGATGATCACGGATCTTCGTTGACCAAATCTTGAATTTGTAAACTGAATAAATCCTTTTCTCCGCCACTAGAAGTCAGTAGAAAGACAGGACTGGTTAAAATGACGTAGGTTATTGTCTAGGTTATTCGTGTGGGCAAGGATCTAATCAAGAGCGCGAGGTTGATTTGTGCTAATGTAGAATGCTGGAGGGGCCAAGTTCGTAAACTAGATAACTCCTTTTCTTCGCAGCTAGAAGTCAGTGGAACCTCAGTGATGTTTAAGTGACCTGGATTTCGTCAAGGATATTCGAGTGGGCAATGACCTATTAGAGAACGTGAGATTTAACAGAAAATCAATTTTAGTCAAATCACTGGACCGGAAATCAACCTTCTGGTTATATTTAGATTCAATTTTGGTCTTAGATGGCCCAAAAAGACCTTTAAATACCCGACTGTTATAGTAACTTTTTCAAATAAACCTCAGAATAAAGGATTTTTGGTTTGTATTTTCATCTTTATATAGTTTATTTGATCTACAAATGGCTAATTCAGAATCTCAAATGACCATAAATCATCAAATATTAGAAGGACAGATCAACATACATAATGCCATAAATACCGATTTCCGATTTCCAAATCCAATGTTTTCAAAATTCGTACTTATAAATAAATCCCTTAGAAGTCTAGATATACTAAATATAATAATAAAAGGTTAAAGGATGAAAAATTGGACATACGATTCTGGTGTAATCGTGATAGGTACAATAATTTTGCTTTAAATTCGACGAATCCAATCGATAACGATACCCCCTTTCGCCCTGTCACTAATAGCATATCTAACTCCGGCTTAATTCATCTGCTTGGCGTAGAACGACATCTTTAGATAAAAACAAGTTAAACAAAAGCAGTGTTTGACCATCGCACCTTACCCTACTTTTCACTCGCTACCTCACTTTCCTCATTGTATTAAATTATAACACCGAAAGTGATGCTTTGAGAAAGTACCTAGTTAAATATGCGAGGCAGTTAATATATAGTACGACTCTAGGACCTATGCATTTGAAGGAGGTGGAAAAGAATGTGGAGTACAGTACTGCGGCGGCAATAAGCAATTCTTCAGAATTCAATGTACATCAAATTGCTTATTTTTTACCACTTTTGAAGCAAAACATTAAGCAATTCCAGTTCAAACCCAGAAAATTCTTTTTACTACTCTAGAAAATTCTTCCCTCCCTCTCTCAACTTCACACCGCCATCCTCGTCACCAAAAACCATTCCCCTCCTTCGCCGAACACCTCCTCGGAACTAACGCTAAGTGGGGGAAGGGACCCGCTCACAATACTA